>JASVEL010011966.1:0-275623 GCA_032618575.1 Nicotiana noctiflora | reverse complement strand
AAAGACGAGGATGGTAGAGTTCTGAAGAGGGAGGCTCAGGTCAGGCAGAGTTGGCACGCATACTTCCGAGACCTGCTCAACGAGGAAGGTGACCAAGACATAGAGTTAAGGGAGCTGAGGGACTCAAAGCGCCATAGGGATCTGGGGTTCGGCTGGCGCATTAGGGTAGAGGAGGTCGTGGAGGCTTTGCGTAGGATGAGTAGGGGTCGAGCGACCAGACCAGATGAAATTCCGGTGGAGTTTTGGAAATACATGGATAAGGCAGGAGTGGAGTGGCTGTCTAGGTTGTTCAATGCGATCTTCAGGTCCAAGAAAATGCCAGAGGAGTGGAGGTGGAGCATAGTTGTGCCTGTGTATAAGAAAAAAGGTGATATCCAGTGTTGCAACAACTATAGAGCATCAAATTACTAAGCCACGCCATAAAAGTATGGGAGCGGGTGGTTGAGGCGAGGGTGAGGGTGATGACGTCAATCTCGGTAAACCAGTTTG
The DNA here is from genome assembly GCA_032618575.1 of Nicotiana noctiflora. Taxonomy (NCBI): domain Eukaryota; kingdom Viridiplantae; phylum Streptophyta; class Magnoliopsida; order Solanales; family Solanaceae; genus Nicotiana; species Nicotiana noctiflora. Next base: position 275,134 of record JASVEL010011966.1, on the reverse strand, counting down.
GTTTTATGCCGGGCCGCTCCACCACAGAAGCTATCCACCTTGTCAGGAGATTGGTGGAAAAGTTTAGGGATAAGAAGAAGGACTTGCACATGGTGTTTATCGACTTGGAGAAGGCGTACGACAAGGTTCTAAGAGATGTGTTATGGAGGTGCCTGGAGGCGAAGAGCGTGCCAGAGACCTACATTAGGATGATCAAGGATATGTAAGATGGTGCTAAGGCGGGGGTTAGGACGGTGGGTGGCGACACAGACCACTTCCCCGTGGAAATAGGGCTTCACCAAGGATCGACGCTTAGCCCCCTCTTGTTTGCCTTGGTGATGGATGCTATAACCCGACATATTCAGGGGGATGTGCCTTGGTGCATGCTATTTGCTGATGACATAGTATTGATAGACGAGACGAGGGTCGGGGTGAATGAGAGACTAGAAGTATGGAGACAGACTCTCGAGTCTAAGGGTTTCAAAATAAGCAGATCTAAGACTGAATACCTGGAATGCAAGTTTAGCGCCGAGCCGAGCGAAGTAGGTAGGGCGTAATGATTGGAGCTCAGGTCATCGCTAAGAGGGACAGTTTCGGATATCTTGGGTCGGTGATTCAGGGGGACGGAGAGATTGACGGGGAGATCACTCATCGTATAGGAGCGGGATGGTCAAAGTGGAGGCTTGCATCAGGAGTCTTGTGTAACAAGAAAGTGCCACTGAAACTCAAGGGAAAATTTTATGGAGCTGCGGTTAGACCTGCCATGTTGTATAGGGTGGAGTCTGGCCGGTGAAGAACTCTCAAGATCAGAGAATGAAGGTTGCGGAGATGAGGATGCTCAGGTGGATGTGTGGACTCACCAGGTTAGATAAGATTAAGAATGAAGTTATTCGAGAGAAGGCGGGGGTGGCCCCGGTGGATGAGAAGATGCGTGAAGCTAGGCTCAAGTGGTTCGGGCATGTGCGGAGGAGAAGTCCTAATGCCCCGGTGAGAAGTTGTGAACGACTGGCGGTGGTCGGCGTGAGGAGAGGCAGAGGGAGGCCTAAGAGGTATTGGGAGAGGTGATTAGGCATGACATGGCTAGGATGCATATTTCCGAGGACATGGCCCTTGATAGAAAAGTCTGGAGGTCTAGTATTAGGGTTGTAGGATAGGGGCTCCTAGAATTTTTGTACTCCTTTCCCGGGGTTGGGTGAGGCTTGTCAGGGCGACTCATAGATGATTCGTGCATTGGATTGTGTCCCCCTTATGGTAGTTATTTATGGTAGCTACTGTTTGATATTATTGCATGTCATTTTATGTATAATTCTTATGTTTAGATAACTATTTATGCGATTTCTGCCGGAATTACTAATGCTCTTTTGTTTTTGTTTTTGTTGTTGCTTTCCCTTTCCTTCTCTAAGCCGAGGGCCGATTGGAAACAGCCTCTCTACCCTTTTGGGTAGGGGTAAGGCTTGTCTACATATTACCCTCCCCAAACCCCACTTTGTGGGACTATACTGGGTAGTTGTTGTTGTTGTAATTGTTTAATGATGCATTTTCAGGATTACACTCATTTACAAGTAAAAATATGCCTAAGAGCCTTGATGCGATACTAAAGTGCCCACAAAGCGAGGCGAAACGCTCAGCCTGTTTTGAGCCTCGCTTCAGGGCTTAAGTGCGCTTTAAGCGCGCCTTTGACAACACTGACCACAACAATTTCTAGTAAGACCACAAAATTAAACATCTCCTCCTCCTCACATACTTGACCTAGCAACCTTTTTACTCCAGTAAAAATGTGTTTCGGTCCCTTCTCTATTGGTATAAAAAAAATATCAAAATTATAATATGACATGATCCATTCATGGGAATCAAAAATTTAGACACGCCACTGACAAATATTATTTATGCAACTTTCACAACAACAACAACAAACCCAGTATAATCTCACGAGTGGAGTCTGGGGAGGGTGGTGTGTGCGCAGACCTTATCCCTGCCTTTAGGGTAGATAGGTTGTTTCCGATCAACTTTATGCAACTTTCACGAGTTTCAAAAAAGAAATAACTATTCTCATAGAACACATTACAAGTAGCCTTCACAAAACACTACATGCTCCTAACCCTGAGAATACAATTCCCCCGTTTTCCCTTATTGTTCACTATCACACTTAAGGTTGGTAACCAACCCGGTTATCTCAATAACCCTCTTTATTATTTCATTGATTCCCTATTTCCATTTAATATCCTCTTCCAAAATTGAAGCAAAGAAATTTCTTGCTTCCTTACCACTAACCCAATTTTTACTTGCAAAAATTCCTTAAAAGCCTTAAAACTGTTAGGAGTCGTTTGGTTGGAATATGAGTTATACCGGTATAAGTTATAATGGGATAAGTTATGCTGGGATTAGTTGTGCTGGGATTGTTGTTTATTTATTGTTTGGTATGTTGTATTAAGAATGACAATTGAATAATTTCTAAGAGGAAGGTATAAGTTATACCGGTGCTAATTACCCCACCTTTTATGAGGTATAAGTTATCCCGGTGTTAAAATTAACACCGGTATAACTTACACCTTATTTGCTAACCAAACAGAGTTTTAAGGTGATATTAAATTCTTATACCACCTTATACCTTATACCAAACGACCCCTTATAGTTCATAGTATGACATCTGACACTGATCCAGAGCATTGTTTTGTGACTATAATGGCAAAATTATTCCTCTACCTCAAACTAAACCTCTTAGTTACAAATTTAATGTTTACTTCTATCAACAATTTTTGTAAGTCTAAATTTAACTAAAAGCGGGCCTAGAATAAGACATACTTAAACCATAATGTTATTTGGGTCCTGAACTGTATCTTCTCAACAAAGGACTTCGGGGTTTCAAATATACTGCAACTACATACTGGCATAGATTTTCAAACGCATACTGCCAAATGCTTGCATACTAACCTATTCAAGCTTTCGCTATTTAAGCTCTGTGCAAAACAAAAAGGGAATTGGAGCAGAGAGTAGCATGCCTAGAATTAGTGGTACCACGGCCACGGCCACAGACAACCGTTAATCATAAAAGAAACAATATTTGGCCTACTTTGACTTTCAAATCGGAACATTATTTTTGCACCTTCATGAAATCTCATCAGATTCCATTAGACCTACCTACCTCTTTTTAACAGGCAAAAGGGATAAATTGACTTCAGAGAATAAAATTCGGCAGAAGCCCTTTTTTCTTTTTTTATTACCGTATAAGTATAAACGGCCTCTTGCAGGCTGTGTACAATAGACAGTCCGGCCTTTACCCCGCGCACGGCGGGAGCTTAGTGCATCAGACTGCCCTTTTTGGATATTAATTTCAGGTACGATTGCTGCAAAGTATTTAGGGACAAACCTACTTATCGTAGTTTCTTTGAAGGATTTATCAGAAAAGCATATATAGAAGGTTTTGAACATAATATGCCAAAAAAATTATTACAATAGAGAAAAAAAAGTGTCAAGAAAATATTCGCACTTATATATAGGCATTAATAACTTCGTTAAAAAAGAGAATCATCTGTTGATAATTTTTTCGGTTCTTGAACTCCAGCTACTAATGACTTTGCTAAATGCCAGCAAAGAGGAAAAAGGCAAATGGGAAACTAAAGACAAAAGCAACTGAATCACATTTTTGGGCACGTAAATGGAAAAGAAGTAGAGTGGAATTAGGGGTATTCTAGGGATTATAAGAAAATGTAAGGGATAGCAAAACAAATTACTTGGTCAAACAAAAAGACTTTATGCTGAAAACCCATAAGTTGGGGATACCCAGCTTATAGCTTATTTTAGCTTAAAAGCACTTCTCGTGTTTACCAAACACAATTGGAGTTGACGGTCCTAGTTCTGTTACAGTAAGAGCTGCTGCTGGAATAATCAATACCAGTTACTTGACCCCAAAACAAGATAAAACCAACTTTTAACCCAATCCAACTACCCTCAAAGTTAGAGCACCATGAAAAAAAACTTTCACTTTTTATTGAAAATTTTTCACTTTTTTCCGAAATAAGTGTTTGGCCATAAAATTTGCAATTTTCACTTGAACATGAATTTTGGAATTTTTCAAGAACTTGAAAAACTCCTAAAAGTTGTTATTCAAAATTTTTACTAAGATCCCTCACAAAAATTCAAAAACAATCCAAAATTATATTCATAACCAAACAAAACTCTAATTTTCAAATACCATTTTCACTTGAAATAAAATTTTACTTTTTTCGGAATTTTACAATTTTTATGTCCAAACACCCACTAAGTTACCTAAAAGCTATCATTCTCCACAGTTTCTTGCCATATTTAAGCTTTACGATGAACTCACAAGTAGGTCATGATAATTTTAATCAGTAAATTGTAGAGCCGTTTCTCAAAAGTTCAACTCAAAAGCATTTTATAATTCATAATACCGAGGTACAAGTTTACAACAACAACAACAACAACCCAGTATATTCCCACAAGGTAGGGTCTGGGGAGGGTAATATGTAGACAGGCCTTACCTCTACCCGAGAGGGCAGAGAGGCTGATTCCAATCGACCCTCAGCGCAGGGAAGAAAGGCAAACAAAAACAAAAACAAAAACAAAAACCGCATTAGTTACTCCAGCATACATCGCATAAAAATTATTTAAACATAAGAGACATATGTACCATAAATAAGCATGCATGCAATGATATTAAAACAGCCAAAATTAGAAAGGCATGCAACACACTACTCCAAGCCTATCTAGGAAACCTCCCCCCAGCCCCAGCCCTACCCAGGGGAAGGAGAGCGTGAAAATACTTGAAGCCCCTATCCTACAACCTCGATACTAGACCTCCAAACTTTCCTATAAAAGGCCATGTCCTCAGAAATCCGCATTATAGCCATGTCCTGCCTAATCACCTCTTCCCAATACCTCTTTGGCCTCCCTCTGCCTCGACTCGCACCGACCACCGCTAGCCGCTCACAACTCCTCACCGGGGCATCGGGGCTTCTCCTCCACACCTGCCCGAACCACCGAAGCCTCGCCTCTCGCATCTTCTCATCCACTAGGGCCACCATCACCTTCTCCCGAATAACTTCGTTCCTAATCTTATCTAACCTGGTGAGCCCGCACATCCACCTAAGCATCCTCATCTCCGCAACCATCATCATCTGAACATGAGATTTCTTCACCGGCCAACACTCCGTCCCATACAGCATGGCAGGTCTAACCACAACTCTATAAAACTTCCCCTTGAGTTTCTGTGGCACTTTCTTATCACACAAGACTCCTGATGCAAGCCTCCACTTCGACCACCCCGCCGTTATACGGTGAGTGACATCCCCGTCGATCTTCCCGTCCCCCTGGATCACCGATCCAAGGTATCTGAAATTATCCTTCTTGGCTATGGCCTAAGATCCAATCATCACGCTCCCTCCCACTTCGCTCGGCTCAGCGTTAAACTTGCACTCCAAATATTCTGTCTTAGACCTGCTTAATTTGAACCCCTTAGACTCGAGAGTCTGTCTCCATTCCTCTAGCATCTCGTTAACACCGACCCTTGTCTCGTCTACCAGGACTATGTCATCAGCAAATAGCATACACCAAGGTACATCCCCTTGAATATGCCGCGTCAAAGCATCCATCACCAAGGCAAACAAGAGGGGGCTAAGCGCAAATCCTTGATGGAGCCCCATATCCACCGGGAAATGGTCTGAGTCTCCACCCACTGTCCTGACCCTGGACTTAGCTCCATCGTACATGTCCTTGATTACTCTAATGTAGGCTTCCGGCACGCTCTTAGCCTCCAGGCACCTCCATAGTACCTCCCTAGGGACCTTGTCATACGCCTTCTCCAAGTCGATAAACACCATGTGCAGGTCCTTCTTCATATCCCTGAACTGTTCCACCAATCTCCTTACAAGGTGGATAGCTTCGATAGTGGACCGACCCGGCATAAAACCGAACTGGTTCACGGAAATAGATGCCGACTCCCTCACTCTGGCCTCGATCACCCGCTCCCAGACCTTCATGGTGTGGCTTATTAATTTGATGCCCCTATAGTTGTCGCAACACTGGATATCCCCTTTGTTCTTATACAAGGGCACCACTGTACTCCACCTCCACTCATCTGGCATCCTTTTGGACCTGAAGATCGCATTGAACAACCTGGTGAGCCACTCCACTCCTGACTTACCCATACATTTCCAGAACTCCACCGGGATTTCATCCGGCCCGGTCGGTCGACCTCTACTCATCCTACGCAAAGCCCCCATAACCTCTTCCATCCTAATGCGCCTGCGGTACCCTAGGTCTCTACGACGCTCTGAGTGCCCCAGCTCCCCTAGTTCTATACTCTGGTCCCCCTCCTCGTTTAGAAGGTCTCGGAAATATGCCTGCCATCTCTGTTTGACTTGAGACTCCCCCATCAAGACTCTACCATCCTCATCCTTGATGCACCTAACCTGGTCCAGGTCCCGCGCCTTCCTTTCCCTTACTTTGGCTAACCGGAATAACTTCTTGTCCCCGCTTTTCTCCCCCAATTCCTCGTACATGCGACCAAAAGTCGCGTTTTTAGCCTCCGTGACCGCCAATTTCGCTTCCTTCCTTGCCACCTTATAGCTCTCTCTGTTCACCCGTCTTTCTTCCTCGCTTGTGCTCCCTGCCAAATTCGCAAAAGCAGCTTTCTTCACCTCTACTTTTCCTCGCACTACGTCATTCCACCACCGGTCGCCCTGATGTCTGCCTAGATAGCCTTTGGCTACCGCAATCACATCTCACGCTGCCTGCCTCCCTAACCAGATTCGCCGTCTCTGACCACATTGCGTCTGCTACCCCAGAATTTCTCCAAGCTCCACCATCAACTAACCTCCTCTCCAGCTCCTGGGCTTTCTCTTTAGTCAGAGCGCCCCATCTAATTCGCGGTTGGCCCCGAGCACCCCTATGCTTCTTCTTCACCCAGATTCCGACATCCATCACTAGGAGTTTATGAAATGATTTCTTTTCTAGGACGGTATGAAGTATTTTACATACTCAACAGATGAAAAGTTGTATCTGTTAAGAATACAGATACAAAATAATATATATGATTAAATATTTTCTTTTTTGAGAATGGTAACATTTTATAAGTGATTAAACATTTTCTTGAATACAAACTAGTAAGAACTTATTTCAGTGTGATTTTGATGAGCCCAGAACAAAATAAACTTTGCACTTCTCTTTATTAAGATGAACTTTACATATAAAACTGTTGTAGCATTGTTTTTGTCTGAACACCGCTAACATAATATAAGCCCTCACCCGGGATTAGTTGGGTCTCGAAGAGACTCATACACCCGGTGCCAAATCAAAAAAATAATATAAGCCCTCACTGTCCCCTTAACACTTTCTATTGAGAAACACAGAAGTTTGACAAAACACAACAAACAAACAAACAAACAAACAAACAAAAATAAAGAGTATGCACAAAATTTAAAAATTAAAATAATAATCATGTTATGATACTGGTTCCTGCGCCGAGGGTCGATTGGAAACAGCCTCCCTGCTCTATCGGGCAGGGGTAAGGCCTGCGTACATATTACCCTCCCCATATTACCCTCCCCAGACCCCACCATATGGGACTATACTGGGTAGTTGTTGTTGTTGTTGTTGTTATGATACTGGTTCCTCCCTAACTCCCCAGAAAAATTTTAACAATTTATTTGAATTTTTGTTTAAATCATAATCATGATATGATACAGCTTTCAGGTTTCTTGTCGATTCCCAGATAAAATTCTAAGCAGTAATTTGATATTTTCTTAGTGTACCAAAGATAATACACAGGTCAAATTGGCTTCTAACTTCAAAACAGTCAACTGTGTCTAAGTAAACAGTGATCAACTTTGTGATTCTCATAGCCTAAAGAGCATATTCACTCTTTACCATGTTTATTTGGAAGGCTACTTTTCCTGGAGTATCTGATCAGGACGGAAAATTGCCAGCTGTTTTTTTCTAAAAACTAATGCATCAGCATTCAGCAAGTAAGAGTTAGTGCATAACAATGACTTCAGCAGAGAAGTATTATTATGTAACCCTTGTCTTCAAATTTTGAAAGTCACCTCTGCCTCCAAATTCTATTCTTGTCCAACAGTTAATGGCCATCAAAACTAAGTGTAGATAATTTCGTATTCAATTACATTTCGTGCCCCTTTGTCTCATGCAGTAAGAATGTTGACATACTAATAGAGGAACATCCTCACCTTCACATGCTTGCCCATAAAATGGAGAGATAACAGAAAGAAATTAACAAAGCAAAATGAGTCAAAGTTGGCAAAGCTTACACTTGGAGTACATTTCTCGTCATTCCCTAAATCTTGTGTTGTTGCAGGATCTTCGTTATCTGTCCCAAATAGTTTTTGTAAGATCGCCGATCGAACAGAAAAAACAAATTAAAAGATAACAAGTTTAATGATATACCTTCTGCAAGCTATTAAAAGATAATGAGTTTCTTAAGTACAACTCCAAGTAAAAGTTCCCTTTTTTCAAAATTCATAACTATTTAAAAGATCCTCTTAAAAAAAGTGACGCGACATTTCCCATAACATCTACTATTTGCTTTTTCAAAACTTACTAACATAACACACAAATCAAAAATATCTCATGTAACATTTTGCCGTTCAAGCTACATCAGATAATATGGGATAAAGAGAGTATCCAGTATCGAGTAGAAAATATATCCCACATACTTATGATCATTCATTTATTAATCTCATGCAGCGTCACAATGTGCGAGTTCATTTACTGCTGGTCTTCAGCGACATGGTTGTTTTATAATCTTTACTCCTACTACCTCTATCCAAATTTATGTGAAGGATTTCGCCATAAGAGGGTCAAAAACACTTAATTTTCAATGTGAATTTGGACATGAATTCTTCAAGTTTTTAAAATTAAAATTTACATATTTATTTGAGAACTACATGAAAAGTACTACTTCCTCTATTTCAATTAATGTGATCCAATTTAACTAGGCTATAATATTTGTATGGCTATAAAGTTTTTGAGATTTGTGGTCTTAGACATGCCACAACATTTTGTGTTGCTATAAAAAATTATCATTAAGGGTAATATGGAAGTTCCAATTAAATTGTTTGCAAATTTAGAAAGATGTCATTCTTTTAGGAATAGACTAAGAAAGAAGTAAGGTTACATAAAAAGAATTGATGAGTGTAAGTCCACGTAGTTAATAATTCAAAATATTTAAAAAGGGTTTAAGAAAATCGTAGTTAAAGAAAAAACTGTTTGACTCGAAATACTAGCGTGTTCATATAAAATGGGACAGAGAGAGTACTATTTATACTTAGTCCCTTTTATTTTGGTAATATCACGTATTTTCAGTGTGCCAAAGCTATTCATTTATTAATAAGCACTCAGAAAACCTATGGAGACAACAAAGTAGAAGTTGCTTAATGTTGTTTGATTCTTTTCAAAGGAAAAATTAGAAAGACGTTGGTAACGCGGTATAGCAGAAGGACCGCATGGAAGATTTGATATACACGAGACCTATGCTATAGGCCCAATGATCAAGGAACTAAAAGCAAAATCACTTTTAAACACCAACTTCCACGAACGCAATAGCAACACTTCTTTGGTCCCATTTAACATGATGGTATTTAACATGACAAAGACATGAAGATTTACATTGAATTAATGATAATAGAAGAAATATTGAAAATAAAGATAAAAACTAATTCAAGAAAAACCAAATATTTAAAGATTTCAAATTTTGAAGTTGTGGAAGTTAATAAAATAGAATGAGCATAAACATTTCGGGACATCCCAAAAATGGAAAGCAGGTCATGTAAATTGAAACAGAGATGGTCACAAATGTTAACTACGATGAGGGATGTGAGAATTAGTCCAACTAGAACTTAAAGAACAAGGAAAAAAAGACCAAAGTAAAAGCGGCCCCAGGAGTTCCACAATCAAGATGCTTGCATGTACAAAGACCAAGAACAGAAAATTCTACAAAGCCTTGATTGACCCCAACTAGCAAATTCAAACCATTTGCCAAAAATGTTGAAGTCTAGCTTACTCTATCTCATTATAAACCCTATCTTAACACATAACCTGGGAGTACGGAAGGGAACAAAACCGAATTTCTCTTTCATGTTTGGTCGGACGAAAAAACCACAAAATAGCAAGGTAACTAGAATTTAGAAATGAGGAAAATATTCCCATTGGCCCCTTGTAATGTTTTTCATAACCGAGAAATCCATAGGGCAACTAGCACAAGGTTTGAAACACAATGGATAATTGGTACGTCCCTCTACCTTTTCCACTAAAATTCCAGGCTTTTATCTACAATAGGGTTCAAACTCTGTGATGTGCGCCTAATCCACACATTACGCGTTGTCCTCTTACCACTAGACCAAAGACCTGGGGCTAGCTCCTTGCAAATTTTTATCTCCCTTTTCTTGATGGATGAGGTAAGAGAAGAGGAAACCTTACCGTGGCAACAAAACGAATTTTATAATAGTTCTTACTACATTCTTGGGACAAATCAAAAATAGGTTGGCCATTGAAAAAAAATTCTCACAACCAACAATTTAAAGTAGAGGCTATTTAAACTATGTTGCTCGGACTCTCTGTTGCCGCACCCGTGTAGGATCCTCAAAAAATGCACTAAATTTGGAGGATCCGACACGCACCCAACAATATTTTTGAAGAGTCCGAGTAACATAGTATTTAAAAGCACCAAAAGTTTGTTTGGTCAAGGTGAAAACTATTTCACCTTCATGTTCAACGCTCAAATTACCGTTACAACACTAAAGGTAACTGTGAGCCTGTTTACATCAACCTTAGAGGTGTGAGCCTGTTTACATCAACCTACCTTAGAGATCTGGATTACCCAACACCTATAATTGTAGGTTGCAACAAGCTATAAGTGGTTTTTCGAGGTGGCATAGCCTAACCAAGACAACAACAGCGATATCTAATTCCCAATCTCAAACACGTTAAGGTAGGCTATATGAATTCTCATTGACAATGTCACTTCATTTGAGCTCATCTCAGACTAGTATTATATTTTTATGAATAGAAAGTAATACAGGTTTTATATAAATCTTTGAACAAACTAAAAAACAAAGAAATTATAAGACCTAAAGTAAAGGTCTCAGACTAGTATTATATTTTTATGAATAGAAAGTAATACAGGTTTTATATAAATCTTTGAACAAACTAAAAAACAAAGAAATTATAAGACCTAAAGTAAAGGTACAAACATGAATAAAAATGTTTCTAACTAATTAGTATATCACCTATATAATCTTTCGTTCCATTATGCCTTACTTTTTGCTAAAATTGCATGATTCCAAGAGATTGCATGTCTTTCGAGACAACTTTCATGTGATTTTAGATATCTCGTCCTTTTTTAGCACCTTAATTGACTGTGGTTTCACACCTATGGATCGATGCATCCGGAGGTCAACTAAGGACATGACCAAAGTATCTCAAGCGACTTTTTCTCATTTTATCTTCGATGTGTGCTACATGTAGCTTCTATTAAATGTGATAATTCTTTATTTTGTCTCATCTTGTGTGACTGAACATCCAACTTAGTACCACGTCTCTGCAACACTCATCCAGTGGATGCGTTTGACTTTAGCAGCCGTTTATTTAACGTTGTTGGTCTTAAGAGTGTTTTATAAAACTTGCCTTTTACTTTAGTGGACGTCCTTCTATCACATAACACTCCAGTCCCACTTCCCATTTCAACCATCTAGTTTTTATTCTATCTGTAACATCTTCATCTATCATGCAATCCTACTGGGATACCAGGCCAAGAAACCCGAATTTTTAGCATTTAGGTCCCGCAATCCCGTCTAATCTCACCTCAAAATTCACCCTTCTTAAGCTGACTAAACTTGCCGCGTATATTTCTTTTGGTAACGGCAGTAAAACGATACCACCATTACCGAAAAGAAAAAGGTCACATTCTAATGCAATGAGATTCCTTCTATTTAACAATCATTTTAAGAAAGTAACCAGCCAAAACCTCCTTTCTCCCATGCTCGGTGCTACTTTTTGTAACAAGCCATATAAAAAATTGTGATCACAATAGGTATTAGGTAATGACTAAGCGCTACATGTGGCGTTCATTCGAGCTAAGTAGCAAGTATCATTCCCCGGCCCAGACAAGTTAAACTTCTGCCAGCTTTTATGATTTCAACTAAACAAAACTACAATGCTATTGCAATTCATCAACAGTTACCATTAAACTAAATTAAGCTAAAGATTCACGAAGGCCAAAACTGGAAATCATCAGGTTTCATGCAAGGTCATAATGACATGGGAGATGCAAAAAACTAAAGTTTACACCGAACCAACAACACCCACACCCCCCCCCCCGGCCCCAAAAAAAGGACACACACAACCAGAGAGAGAAATTGCAATTTATTCAATAAACCTACTTTTACCAACAAAATCAGTTCCAACACAGGTAAATAAAAAATTACTAAAGTTACATCGAAGAAAGTTGTAACAAATTGATATTAAAAACTCAAATTCCAGCAGAGTAACCATAAAGGTAAAACTTGCTCCCTACTCTAGTTTACCAATTGCAGCAAAATAACCAAAAAGGTCAGTTTTTGCAACACCAATTCACCATGAGACCAACATATTTCATCACCATTACCAGAAACATAACAAAGATACATTCTTGGAAACCCTATATTGCACATAGCATGTTCGATACACAACAAAAGTACAAATATCATACCTACTATAGTTACACTCCATAACAGATCAAGCGTAACTAAAATAACCAAAAAGGTTAATGCTTGCAAACCTAACTCATCAAATACCAACATATTCCATCAGAAATAACAATAAAAACATAACAAAGACAAATTCTTGTAATATTGCATATAACTACATAGCTACTAGAGTTACATTCCACAACAGATCAGGTGAAACTAGAATAACCAAAAAGGTTAATTCTTGCAACTTTAATTCACCAAAAGACCAAAATAATTCAACACAATTACCAAAAAAAACATAACAAAGACAAATTCTTAGAAACCCTAATATAGTAATATTGCACATAACATGTTCGATAAAAGTACAGAATCGCATACCTAAGTCACCGTGAATTTCTTCAGGAGGAGCAGAAGGAGTGGAGGCAATGGCATTGGAGATGAACGACGGGAGGATTCTGGTGGCACTTCCGGAGATAATACGGTAAGCCGGATCAATTAGTTTCGATAACCAGCCGGTCCGACCACCGGTTTGGTTCAGTTGTGGACGGTCGTAAGGAGTTGCCGGAGGTTTCCTCGCCGCCGGTTTTTTGAACTTCCCTCCTGCGCCTCTCTCGCTGGCTCTGTTACCGTAATATGACGGCGTCGTATTGAACTCCATTGTCTTCTACAGTGGTACCTCGACGAAAAACTGAGCCAAACAAAAAACAGAGGGATTATATAATGGTACTCTTTTTTTATGTTTACGGTTTGAGGAAAATAACGGTTTGGTCCCTAACTCTGGAAATAGCTATTCTTTGGTCCTTTTATTAGGGTCAGCTCAAATAGAAATAAATATTTGGCCAAATTTCTAAAATTTAATTATTTTGAAATGTTATAAATATAATTTTATTTATGGTGAATATCTATATTTAGACAGATTCTAGGGTTTATTATTTGATGGCTAAGTTCGGGTGTCAATTGGCGGGATAGGGCGGGGCGGGGCAAGCCTTGACCTGCTAATATTTTGACTGCCTTGCCCTGCCCTATTTATAATTCTGCCCCGCCCCGCCCCGCCCTGCCATGGCCCGCCCTGCTCTCGTATAACATATTTATTTTTAATTCTGAGAAGTGTTATACTGATTCATCTTAGCCATCATGTGTGAATCTACCAATGGCGCACCTACCCCCGAGGGTTAAATGTGTGAGGGAGTTTTTCTATTTAAAGTGATATTATTCAAAATAGGATTATTTAATCGGTGTATTGTTCAATCTTTCAGTAAATGGCACCTAAGAAAAAGACAAGAATTGGCCAAGAAGCCAATACTACCCCAGGAGTGGTGGATGATTCAATGATTGCTGTTGCGGGTGGGGGTAGCCGCCCTGCTATTACCCTGTCGGATCATTCCATTCCAGAACAAACTACCTCAGTCCCCACAACTACGGAGGGTACCACTATACCTACCGTTGATGCTTCTGTCCCACCTCCAGTCCCAGCTTCCGGTTCTAGCATTTCTGATGGGGATCTTAGGGGAGCAATTCAAATGTTGACTCAATTGGTGGCCTCTCAGGCTCAAAGGTCAAATATTGCACCCAGTTCATCCAGCCAGCCAGGGGATTCTACTAGTTCTAGGGTAAACAGATTCCTTCAGTTAGACCCTCCGGTATTCACAGGTGCCAACTCAAAAGAAGACCCTCGGGAACTTTATTGATGAGATGCATAAGACCCTCAGGGTGATGCGTGCGAGCGAGACAGAAGGAGTAGAGTTGGCTGCCTACCATCTGAAAGGGGTGGCCTATTCATGGTTTGAGTTATGGGAGGGCTCCCGAGAGGAGGGGCGCCCTCCGGCGAGGTGGAGTGAGTTTGCCGATGCTTTCATTGATCATTTCTTGCCCGCAGAGACAAATGCAGCTCGGGCATCAGAGTTTGAAAATCTGAGGCAAGGTAACAAAAGTGTGTGGGAGTACCACATGAAGTTTGCTCGCTTGTCCAAGTATGATATTCACATGTTGCCTACTATGGAGGCTAGAGTGCGCCGATTTGTACAGGGTCTTAACCCTTTGGTTATTAATGAGGCGGCTACAGCTGCCTTGAATTCTGATATGAATTATGAGAAGATTGTGACATTCTCTCAAGCTATAGAGGAGCGAAAGTTAAAAATAAAGATAGAGCAAGATAGCAACAAAAAAGCCCGATCCACAATCAATTTTAATGGCTCCTATAGTAGGGGTAATGATGGGAAAGAATCACACAGAAGAGTGTCATCCGGACCCACACAGTCAATTCTTCATACCTCGGCTAGAACGTTACCATCAGGGCCTGACCAGCAGCAGTGGGGCCATGATATGCAAGACCAAGGCAACATGAAATCTAACCAACAGGTCCAGTCAAGTGGGAACCAACAGAGGCAACAACGACCCCATTGCCCTAAGTGTAAGAGGCATCATCTAGGGGTGTGTCGTAAGGGCACTGACGAATGTTTCGGGTGCGGAGTTAAGGGACATCAGCTAATACATTGCCCCAACAACCGAGGAACAACAAGTAAGTCCCTTAACCCTTTTTGTTCTATGATGGGTGTAAATAGGTTTGACCATTTAATTTCGTTCCATGGAAGACTGATCATTGGGTGATACTTTCTTACATGTTTAGACCCCCAAACTCGGCAAGTTTAACTCATACAGAAATGATCGGGTGAGATGGGAATATTGAATAGGATTTGAGGTGTTTACACATGCTTATAATGAGAATTATGTGCTTAGAAAGGATGTTTTCATACCGAGTATAGTGGTATGTTGCGTATTAGGCTTGGCACGGTATTGATGTAATATGGTAGGGTAATTGCCCATGCATCTAGACAGCTGAAGGAGAGAGATATGGGTAATAGTCTATGCAGTTTGTCACTCAATAAGAGTATGATGTTTCCCCACAGTTGTTTCTCATGAATTTGGGTTTTCATATGCCTATGCCAAAGAAGTTAGTGATAAAAGAGGGGTGTGAATTGATTTGATTGAACTATATAATCATGGTAATATCTTATATGATGCGCTACTGGAAATAATCATCGTGGGTTAACTTCATATGAATGGTTAATTGAAATGAAATTAATTTTTTTTGTTGATAAACACCTTTGTGATTACATTAATGACTCGTAAGGACTATTATGAACACATGTCTGTTTGGTTACCATTAAATGATATTCTCGATAGTGTGGTGCTATATGATGGAATTGTGTGTCATTATTGTTACCATGAATTGAAATACCGGTGGAATGTAAATTGTACAGTAGAAATTATTAAAGGTAAAGTCAATGGATAGTTAACTCATGTAAGGTGTCTATCTGTCATCCTTGTTATATATGTTAGGGAGTTGATATTATTTCTAAGAATGTGTCATGACAATGCTTGTAAGCCGATAATGTCATCTAGAAAGCTGAAAGTGTCGGGGAATGAAAATATTTTCGCTTGATTGAATACTAGTTAGGTTTGACTTGGAATGTACCATATAGGTGTTTTGATCTAAAACTGTGTAGTCTATGTTATATATCCTTATGATAACGTAGTTCTTGTAATACTGGGATTAGGATTGTAGATATATACTTTGTGGTGCTATGTATAGTTGTGGATGTGTTGTTGAGAAGAATTTGGTGATTCTCCGGCACGTGGATAGGTCTAGTTACAAAGGAAACTCTACTGAAAATTCTGAAAAATTTGGGAGTTAGTTAAAATTTAGGGACTTGAGGTAGGTTAGAAAATATATATGTAAAGTTAAAGTGTTTGGGGGAGACTCTAGTCCTCATTCGCTGACGAATGATCCTAAGGGGGGAGAATGTAAGGTCCCAAAAAAAATTGCTAAGTAATATAGGATTCTGTGGTGTCATGTAGGCTAATTATTATATTTAATGTGCTATGAACATGATGTAAATTAACTAAACTTGGTAAATATGAGTATGAGTCTTATGGTAAGTGATGTGAGGTCCAAATGGAAGCCCAAGTGTATGCCAAATGGGAAACTTTTCGTAATAGGCCAATATTACTAATGGATTCGCACAAGGCTTCACTTTAAACGATCATAGATAATTATGTAATAGGTTTTATATGGTGAATAATATATAAAATGAAATATCTTTGAGTCTAGTTTCCAACGCTTCAAACCGTTCGTCATTTGGACATTTCTACACAAAGTTATGATCAAATTACCAAAAGCTGGAAACATGCGAGTCGGTGTGATCACAAATTTCACTCTGCGGACCGCAGAACCTATTCTGCTATTGCAGAATGGTCGCAAAATGAGACAGAACAGCCCAGTTCTGGGCAACGAATTTTGTGATGCATCTGCGACCCGCATAGCCAATCTGCGGTGCATTCTGCGATCGCAGAGCTGTCAACGGAGAGTAAATTTTCTAATTTTTATAACCCAACCCCATTTCAATGTATAGGCTTAGGGGTTCATTTTGGGGTCATTTTACACTAATTTTAGAGAGAGGTGAGAGAAATTTAGAGAGATAAGGAGGAACCCAACATTTAAATCATCCAAACCTTGCTTCAATCTTCAAGAATCAAAGAACTCAATCACAAGATCTTCATCTAAGAGGTAATATTCTATACCCTAGGTTTTAATTTCGAGTTTGGTGTATAAGATGAGTTATTGAGGTATGATTCTTGGGTATATTAGTATTGTGTATACATTCATGTACAACTTAGGTTTATGGGAAGATTGTTTAACATAAATAAGTAAAGATTGGGTTAGAGAATGAAGAAATTCTTGAAAAGGAGATTTGAAATCAAGATGCCCAACTAGTATTTGATAAATTGCTCAAATGAGCTAGAATTATGAATACCTTCCTAATTTGTGTTCAATTTTTCTATGTCCTGAGATAGATTGAAGTTGCTAGAATTTCCGAATATCGTATTAATTAAAGGAAAGCTCAAGAAAGGTATGTATGGCTAAAACTCCCTCTTGTTAGAAATTGAGCTCCCATGGTGTCCCTTCATATGTTGTAAGTCCGAAATTTGATTTATGTGGTATTCATTATTTCAACGGATTTGGTTGTTCTAAGAATATATGTAAAAGATGTACCTCAATATGTTTAGTATGTTATTCTTGGTAAATGAGGATATGTGAAAAAATGGGAACTATAAGCTAAAATGCCTAGACTTCGAGTCAAGTTTAAATTGAGATTTTGATGCCAAATTGTGTAAGAAAACCCGTTATGGTTGATCGTCCAAATTGTTCTTATGTGTACCAAATGTATTTGATTGGCTTGTGTCTAGTTGTTGGTAATGTACAAAGATGTTTGGAAGTGAAGTAAGTGACTGTGTAAATGTGGTAAGATTGAACTTTGGATTCTTGCCGTGATTGGAATTTTACATGAGTTGGTGTTGTGACCCTATAATTGTGAAAGATGCATTTCAATATGATCAATGCGTTATTGTTGATAACTTAAAAAGGGTGAAATGAATATGAATCATGTATTGAGATGCTAGGACCTTAAATTGAGACTAAATTCCATATCATATGCCAAACTATGTGAAATCCTCTATGTGTATAAATGTTTATAGTAATCAAATGAATTTGGGAAGTAGACTGTGGCCAATGTGCCAAGAACTTGAATTATAATTGTATAATGTCATGATTAAGAAAAGAATAGAAGGATTCAAGAATAATTGGTGTGATTATTTGTTTATGCCTTTGATGTGTGTTTTTATTGCGGGTTTGGTGTACTCCCCTCCATTGATTTTGAAGAGCCCCCGATGTTTAAAGTTCCATTATCAATAAAATTGAGGTGTATGATCTCCGAGGATTCATGGTTCCTCTCATGTGTACTTAACATCTTGAATTGAATGGCTTGTTGTTGAAATTGATATTGGTGTGAAATATATGGAATGATGTGAAACGTGGGAAATAAGAGATTGAGTTATGAAATATGACCTAGTGCCATGTATGTTGTAATGATTGTGGCCCCATGTGCCGATTAATTGATATGTGAACCCTATGGACGGGCTATGAAACACATAGGAGTATAATATAAAACGTGGAGCCTATGGACATGCTATGAAACGCATGGGTGTATAATATAATATGATGACCCCACAGACGGGCTATGAAATGCATAGGTGTATAATATGATATATGAAACCTATGGATGGGCTATGAAACGCATAGGTGTATAATATAATATATGGAACATATGGACGGGCTATGAAACGCATAGATGTATAATATTATATATGAACCCTATGACGGGCTATGGAACGCAACCTAGATGTATGGAAATTATGTGAAAGCTATGTGATCCCTTTTATTTGTTGATGTGGGGATTGTTAAAGCTTTTGATTTATTTTATAATCTCTTTATTCTTTTTGACAATTCTTTCTAATGACAAGGTGCTAATGATTTCTTTATCCTTGTTTAATAGTTCTTTCTAATTAGATGGTGTTTAGTTATACATACTAGTGCTATTCAATGGCACTAACGTCCCTTTTGCCGGGGGCATTACATTTTTTTAAAATAAATGTAGGTGGCTCCATAGCGGATAGTGCTGGTCGTGTGTAACGGAGCATCCTCCCTCGCAAAGGTCTTGGTGAGCCCCTTTCTCCTTCAAGGGGGCTATATTGCACGTCATCTTATTTTAGATTTTCACTTTTGAGGTATAGCCGGAGCCTTGTTACCGGCATTTCCATATTACATTACTCTTCAACTGTGTTTAGATGCTCCGTAGACAGGTTGTGGGTAGCGTCGGGTATTGGAATTAAAGTAAGAATATTATTGTTTGGCAAAGACTTATAACACTTATGATATTTTGATAATGTGATTTAAGTTGCTAATGGAAAGGAAATGAAACTTGTTAATAAAATACTTACTAAGTCTGATTAGAGGAGTGCATCTCCTATTTACTCGTGAGGTTGTTTGGAAATAATGAAACCTAACTGGCTTGCTCGGTCGGGTTTAATCGGTTGAGCGCCGGTCACGCTCCTTGGATTTTGGGGCGTGACATGTCACCCATTGTCACATGTGATTTCGGTCGGTATCCCAAACTGACATATTATATGATCCAGATGAAGTTGATGACCTCATTTTCTCTAACTTTCTCGAATGACTGTGCTTCAACCCACTCTAAGAAGTAACTAATCATATGTAAGATGTACTAGGCCTTACTAGGTGCTCATTGCAAAGGACCTACGATGTCCATTCCCTATTACAACAACAACAACAACAATAACAACAACCCAGTATAATCTCACTAGTGGGGCTTATTCCCCATGTCATGAGTGGAAAAGGGGAAAGGACCGGGTGAAGCATCCCTAGGTTTGTAGATCATCGAGGAGTGCCTTTGATATTTGTTGCATTTTTTAACAAAGTCCTTTGCATCCTTTTCCATCTCGTTCTAGTAATAATCGGCCCTAACCAACTTCCATACTAATGATTCTGCCCTAAATGGTTTCTACAAGTACCCTCGTGGGCTTCTCCCATCACATAATAGGTATCCCAGGGACCTATGAACCTCGCTAAAGGTCCAAAAACAATCTTGGGTATTGTTTTCCTTCAAATAATCTAAACCTGACATTTTAGTTCGAAGGGACCTTGATTTTTTGGGATCTAATGACAATTTTCCTCTCTAAAAGTATTCTATGTATTTATTTCTCCAATCTCAAGTCAATCTTGTTGAGTTTACTTTGGCATGATCTTAGTCTATCACCGATCTCATCAATTGCACCACCGTTCTAGAATTAAATTCATCAGAGTCGACTGCCAACCCTAGATAAGCCAATGCATCGGCCTCATTATTCTAATCTCTAGGCACATGTTGCAATGCCCATTCCTTGAATTTATGTAATGTTACTTGTAATTTATCCAAGTACCTTCGTATACGGACTTTTTTTACTTCAAATGTTCTATTAACTTGATTAACAATGAGGAGGGAATCACACTTGAACGATCACCTAGATGCTCTTAGCTAATTATAGACCTGCAACCATAGCCACACATTTGGTTTCATTGTTAATCAATTTCATTATTCTAGTACACTGACTTATTA
Organism: Nicotiana noctiflora; assembly: GCA_032618575.1. Classification (NCBI taxonomy): domain Eukaryota; kingdom Viridiplantae; phylum Streptophyta; class Magnoliopsida; order Solanales; family Solanaceae; genus Nicotiana; species Nicotiana noctiflora. The sequence goes on along the minus strand of JASVEL010011966.1, from coordinate 254,445 downwards.
CATTACCCATGGACCATTTTAGTATGATTCCCAACTCGGACTCTTTCGCATTGGAAGCACCGTCTGTGAATAGGGTTCAGACCCCCGAGCTAGTCCCCTAAGAAAGTGATAATTCTTTCTCAACCTCGGGGATCAAGGACGTTGTGAAGTCGGCCACAAAATCTGCCAAAATTTGAGACTTTATAGTTGTTTGGGGTTTGTACTCAATCACTTACACGCTAAATTCTACGGCCTATTTTGCTAGTCGATCTGAAAGCTTGGGTTTATGCATAACATTCCTTAGCGGATTCGAGGTCACGACATATATAGGGTGACACTGAAAGTATGGTTTTAGTTTCTTAGTTGCACTTAATAAGGAAAGTGCCAATTTGTCTAGGTGTGAATACATAGTTTCGATAATATCTAGGGTTCTACTAATATAATAGATAGGAAACTATGTACACTATTTTTCCCGGACTAGGACACCACTTACCACTATTTTGGAGACTGCCAAGTAAATGTATAACTACTTGTTCGCCTTTAGGGTATGCAATAAATGATGACTTGATAGGTATCATTTGAGTTCTTCTAAGTCCCGTTGACATTCTGGGGTCCAAGAGAAGTCCTTCTTTTTCTTTAGTAACGAGAAGAATCTGTGGCTCTTATCCAATGACCAAGAAATAAATTGGCCCAATGTGGGTATATGCACGGTCAACCTCTGTACTTCCTTGACATTGTCGACCATGCTGATATATTCTATAGCCTTTATTTTATCTGAGTTGATCTCTATCTCTTGGTTAGATACCATGAAACCTAAGGAACTAGCCTGAGCTGACTCCGTAGTCACAATTCTTCGGGTTCAGCTTTATGTTGTATTCTCTTAGTATGTCGAATGTTCCCTACAAATGTTTCAAATGGTCCTCTACTCACAAGGACTTTACTAACATATATGTTCCTCGAACCTTCAGTTAACTAGGCGTTGATATGTGGCACCAACATTTTTTAACCCAAACAACATCACGTTATAACAATATGTACCAAATGTTTTTATGAAAGAAGTCTTCTCTTGGTCGATCGGGTCCATTCGTATTTGGTTGTACCTAGAATAGGAATCGATAAAACTCAGTGTTTTGTACCCCGCCATTGCATCGATCATTCGGTTGATATTAGGAAAATGAGAGAATCTTCGAGCATGCCTTATTCAAGTTCTTATAATCTACCCATATTCTAAGCTTATTTCCTTTTTAGGTAGGACTAGTATGTTAGTTATCCAATCCGGGTATTTAACATCCCAAATGGAACCTATTTTTAAGATTTTAGATAGCTCGTCTTGATAAATGTGTGCTTGATTGCGAACAACAACCTCCTCTTCTGTTTTACCCGGTGAAATTTTGGATCCAAGCTTAATTTGTGAGTTGTTACCTCCATCAGGATCCCTGTCATATCTAAGCGGGATAGGAAAAAACAATCGGCATTAGCTTTAAGGAAATTAATGAATTTTTCTTGAGCTCAAGTGTTAGTCATATGCCCAGTTATACCTTTTTGTCCGGTAGGTGCTCGATCAATATGATTTGTTCCAATTCCTTGGTTGTCGACTTGGAGGCATCGATATCATCGGGTTCTACAAAGGATCTTGGGGCCCTGAAGTCATTTTCTTCATTCGTTGGGCGTTCCTCCTATTTTTCGGCTTGGTCGGGGTCAGGATCGATGATTGCTATTTGATGCCTTTCCCTTCGACCAGTCCCTACTTTTTGATATTGTGATTTCGAGCACCAGAATTAGTTTATCAACAAATAACATCCCGTTGGATCTATGGTAGACAACACTATCCTCATGTTGTGGACAAATGGTCTCCCGAACAAGGTGTTGTATCTCATATCCCTCTCGATTACAAAGAATTTTGTCTCCTGGGTGGTTTCGACTATGTTCATCGATAGGGTGATTTCACCCTTCATTGTCTCGCACGCCATATTGAACCCATTCAATACTCGAACTAGTAGTACGATCTGATCCAATTGCCTAGTTGTTCCACGACTCTCTATCAGATTATGTTAGCTGAGCTATCTGGATCAATTAATACACGCATAACTTGAGATTTATTAATAAGTAAAGATATTACATGTGCATCATTGTGAGGTTGAATGACACGCTCGTTGTGCTCATCGCTGAACGAACTTGATCCCTCCAAAACATAGTTTCGATTTCATTCTTCTCTTGTGTTAGAAACATTGGTGTGTTTTATCATTGAACCTTGTGGAACATCTATCCCTCCAATGATCATGTTAATCACATGTTGAGGTTTTTCCTACTAGATTTATTTGTTGGTGTCCCTATTTTTGAAATGGTTTTTGTCCCACTCACTTAGGAATTCCCAAAGATTCCTATTGTTGAATAGAAGAGCCATTTTTTCCTTAACCGCCTATAACTTGGTTCTATGGCCGTGAGTACTATAGTATTTACATATATTGTGATCCCTCTATGCGGGGTTGAACTGGAGTGGTCTTGGCCATTTGGTCTCCTTGATGCAACTGATGGCCAAAACTATACTCGCTGCATCCACTTTGAAGTTATATCTGATAGTCTCAAGGCATCTCTTTCCCTGGGTAGTCTATCAAAACCATTTCTATTCGCCAAACCTTGGTTGCTTGGACCGTGATCGCTTCTCTAATAATTTTTGGTTGATGGCGATGGGATATGTTTTCCCTTCTATCCGAGTTGTACGGATGGTATCGATCTCGGGGTGACCTCAACTCCCGATCTACAATACTTTTAGGCATGTCGTTCACTATACTGAGGTAAATAAACTCTGAAGGAGCTCCTAGCTGATTGTCCTCGACTCTGATCGTTGATTGGTACCTGTTGTGGATATCGGCCCACGTGATAGCAGTGTATTCTACCAAGTTTTGCTTCAATCGTTGAAGAAACCGAAGTTTGGGGATGGATCTCTTGAGTAAACGCCTAAATGACCCAGTCATCTGCAACTGGGGGCAGTCCATCCATTTCATCTGGAACCTAGACACGAATTCTCTAAGAATCTCATTGTCCCTTTGCTTGACTTTAAAAGTGTCAAATTTCTCTGTCTCAACTTTGATAGCATCGACATGGGCTTTAACGAAGGCATCTACAAGTTGTAACGACCCGGCCCGTCGTTACGGGAATTACCACCCCGTTACCTTGCATTTACATATCTTATGCTTTTAAATCAGTATTAGAATATATCGGGTGAGTTAGGAGTGATTCGGGTTGAAAATGAAGCAAATAGCATGTTTGAAGAAAGCTTGAATATGGGAAGTCAACCAAGAGTTGACTATTGAGTTAGAGTGCTCGGAACCGGATTCCGATGATTCGACTAGTTTCGGGGGATCATTTATGACTTAGGAGAGCAATCGGAATTGAATTCGGAGGTCCGGTGTAGTATTAGGCTTGAATTGGCGAAGGTTGAATTTTGGCGAAAACCGGATGGTAGGTGAGATTTTGATCCGGGGTCGGAATGGAATTCCGACAATTTCTGTAGCTTCGTTATGTGATTTTGGATATGTCCGCAAATTTTCAGGTCATTCGGACATCGTTTGATCGGGTTTTGGATCGAATGTTAGTTTTGAAAGTTTTGAAGAAACTTAGGCTTGAATTCGTGTGGAAATGGTGATTTTGATATTTAGGATGGTGTTTTTGTGATTGGAACAAGTCCGTATCATGTTTTGGACTATGTTAGTGGTTTTCGTTGGGGTCTCGGGGGCCTCGGGATGATTTCGGACCATCAACCGGGCATTTTGAACTTGGCAAAAATCTGCAGAAAATTGCAGGTTACTGCCCAGGCATTTAAGCCTTCGCGTTCGCGTGGCATGGGCTGCGTTCGCGAAGGCCAGGCGAATCAATGCATCGCGTTCGCGGTCAGGGGTGTCGCGTTCGCGTAGGCCAGGATTCTTGTGCTTCGCGATCGCGTTCCTGGGGTCGCGTTCGAGTAGGTACGTGAGAGTGTGCATCGCGTTCGCGAGTGGGGGATCGTGAACGCGTAGAAGGAAAATCTCGGCGGCTGGGAGTTTGAGCATCGTGAATGCGTTGTTAGCATCACGTTCGTGAAGAGTAACTGGAAGCCGAGCATCGCGAACGCGTGAGGGCTCACGCGAACGCGTAGAACAAAAAGTTCTGGCAGTGAATAAAAATCACAGAATAGAGAGCTCCCGGGTTTACACCCCCAAAATACAATTTTGAGCCCTAGAGAGAAGAAAACTCGAGGAAAACACTGAGAAATCATCGGGTATTCATCGGAGGTAAGATTCTCGACTCAAAAACATGATTTTATGGTAGAATTAACATCAATCTTCATGAATTTGGGTAGAAGTTTGAAGAAATGTGGCATAGGTATTGAAAACGGGATTTTGAGTTTTGGAAGGCCATTTGAACTCCGATTTCGATAAATTTTATATGCACGGACTCGTGGCGAGACGAGGATCGCGTTGGTACTAATTTCGGAATTTTCCGAGCAGTGGGCCCGGGTAGAGTTTTACCAACTTAGTGTATTTATGCGAATTTCATGTAAATTGAAATGGGTTATAATGTTTTGACCCGTATTTGATGTAATTATTGTGATTTGACTAGATTCTACCCACGAGGCAGCGAATTTCAAGGGAAAAGGCATCGAGGACGAATCTACGACTGGCTAGAGGTGAGTAGTTTGTGTATATGGTAGCCCGAGGGTTCGAAACCCCGGCTTAGCACATTGTGACGCTAGTAGGGCGTGGCTCGCACACCGTGGCAGGTGCGGGATTGATTGTGACTGGGGATTGAGACTTGGTCCATCCCGGATGTGAATAATATGCTATTAGTGTTTGAAATTCACTGTATTTGATATGTTTGTGGGCGGTAAGCCTTGCTTAGGGCCTCGTGCCGACCTGTAGCGTCCTTAGAGGACAATATTTATGTGATAGCTATATTTGCTTAAATCACTGATCTCAGTCCTGGGAATTGAAATCACCTTTTTGATATGCTAAGTCACCAGCTTTTGCAAATTTAATAAAGTTAAAGTATTTTCATAAATTATGAACTGGAAACTGGAATTTAGAAAAATGAATTGTTTTTGTGACTTATCTGATTTATGTGGACTGAGGATGGATCGGGCTGTACGCCGCGGCGGTTGATGTGAGGATCGGGCTGCATGCCGTAGCAGTATTGCGCTTGGGCTGTAGGAGCCCCTCCGGAGTCTGTACACACCCCCAGTGAGCGCCGTCGACGTTAAATGGATCGGGCTACACGCCGTAGCGGTTATGTGCATTGCATTGCATCTTTATTTGTTGAATTACTCTGTGGTAGTTGTATTGTACTATTGATGCTAGGTCGTAGGAGAGTCGGACTGTAGTGTAGCTTCATATTGTGGTATTTTGTGGATTTCCTACTTTCAGCTACTTTTATATATTTATTACTCACTGGGTACTTAGTACTCCCCGTACTCCCTGCACCTTTTGTGTGTAGACTCAGGTACTCAGGAGCAGTAGACAGGCATTTTCAGCGTTTGCGGTATCATATCGAGTTGCTGAGGTAGCTGCCTACGTTCGCAGAACCTAGCTTCTCCTCAGTTGTTATTTTGTATCTTGTATTCAGACTTGAGTATTTCTATACAGTACTCTCTATTCCTGTCGGGTTTGTTAGAGGCTCTAGACTTGTGACTCCGGATCTTTGGGAGTGTCAGTTATTTTCGAAATTCTCAGTATCTTGTTCATTATTGTTATTATTGGAGTTCTTTAACTCATATATTCTTATTTTAATGTCCATTTGGGACTGATATTTGATGTGTTAAGTAATTGATGGTCTGGCTGGCCTAGCTTAATTGTTGGGCGCCATCACGACCGGATTTGGGTCGTGACACAAGCATAGCAAATGAATCAATAGAATTTGGGGGGTAAGTTATGGTACTATATCATTGCTCCATTGGATAAGGTTTCCCCACATTTCTTCAGCACACTAACATGTCTCGTCATCCTCTAGGTCATTGACTTTTACTATATACGTGTAAATGTCATATGCTCGTTTGGATCTGTGGTCCTATATTTGGGAATATCGGGCATTCGGAACCTTTTCGAAATTGTCCTTGATGGACACTTAGGGGAAAATGTCTTTGAATGAACTTTTTGGAATCTGGCCCCTTCAATATCGGAAAGCGTTCCTGGGATCTGATCGACCCTTGGATAGTAAGTATCCACCTTCTTGTCATTTGACTCTATCTTTTTTTTTGAAATCCACCCATTTTGTAGTGCTTCATGCATTTTCATCACCTTGAAAGTTTCCCCAGGTCTGAATCCATCCAATTTTATGACACTTCGTTCTTCTCTCCAGGTATCTTCTCTAACCCTCTTGGTTTCGACCGCATTCGTTGCATCATTTTGACTCTGTAGTTGTGCTATTGTCACTTGTTGAGCTTGTAACATCTCAAAAGTCAAACATAAGCTAACTCGATCACATCCTCTCGATAGTCAGGGTGCCTCGTGAATGGTGTTTTCCGTATCAGTTGGTAGGTGGATATTGATAGCAACTTGTGAATTGGCATCGACTAGGCCAACGATTGGTACGCCATTAGGGTTAACAGGGGGCACGTTGTTTCTTGGTACCACATTATTATTTTCAACATGGTGGCCTAACTCAGTGCAACATTCAAGCGAGCAGACTGAGAATTTGTCATTTTGAATAATCGTGAAATCAAACTTCAAAGAGCAAGTGTAAAATATGACATGTTATAGAGATTCGTATTAAGTCACCACTATTATCCTTAGCCCATGGTGGGAACCAAACTATTTATCCTTAAAATGAGTAGCAATTAAATTTGTACACGGTTAATGAATACATAATTTAATTTAACACGAACGACACAAGAACAATAAATAATTTTATTAAAGGAAAACAAGGCGATCAAACCAAATGTGAACAATTAAGCTTGACGTTAGGTTTGAATGTTTGAAACCGACTCCGATCAAGCCCTCGAGATGAGCTCGGTTGCAACTAAGGAAATGAAAAACTGAAGAACACTTGGAAAAATAGCTAGAAGACAAAAGTAACTTTTATTGCTATTATGTGCGTGCCAACATTGGTTGAAAATGTAAAGGTTCTCCCTTTATATAGTAGGGGATTTTGAATCCTAGTACAAGCCCAAATAAGGTAACAATTCCTTTCTCTTAGTAAAACACGATCTGCAGTTGATACCAGGCATGATTCGTGCGGTAATATTCGTTTGATGGTGGATATTTCAGCTCATCGTTCGTCCTCTCTAACCGTCTTCCATTTAACCTCTATTATTGGTTTCTTGAGCTTGATTCTTCCCCTGTTTGGGCATGCACGATCCTTTACATGCCATTCGTCCCCTTATGCTCTGATTTGTGGGCGCCCTCCGCTTTATTCGAGCTAGCGTCAAGCCACGATATCCCATGTTTCTTTATTAGAAAATTCGGGGTAATTTTATTTCCGATTTTACCTCTATACAATGTTGTGTTACTATCCATCCATCACGGACCCATGATGTAATCATCTAAAAAAAAAATTTGTTTTTGGTTAAGTAAATTTTATTAAAGCTAACATTTAACCGCTCTAGGTTATAAAGTATATATTTTTATTAAAAATAAAAGAAAAGAGAATGATACAAAAGATGAGGTTCGTACAATAGATCCTTAAGACATTTTTTCTTAAAAGAATCCACGATGTATGTTTGACTCAAAAGTTATTATATACTTTATGAATACAAAACAAAATACATGGATTATGGGACAATCATAGCAAGTCGTAATAAATTGAGAATCAAGTAAAGGAAATGATAATTAAGAATAGTTCTCATAGTAGAAGACATGGATGATCTTTATTGATGATGATAGGGTGGTATGCCTCTCCATAGAGACGTTCATAACCTTACAATCATATTTTCTTTTGATTTTCCATTTCTTTTTTCATAGCTCTGATTCTCTCTCCTTTTTCTCCCTCTATTTTGAGAGTCCCCCTGGGGAAGGAGAGGAACCCCCTGTGAGGCTTCCTTTATTAGTATTTATAATTATGAGCTGCATGAGCTGGCATTTGGTGGCTGGGACCACGTTAAGGGATTATCTTCAAGATAGCGGATGGGCCGTAGCCTTATTAATCATCTTAGGCGGGCATTAAGTGTCATTAATTATGAGCGGCCGTGCCACTTGTTAATCTTGAATTGGCCGGGAACAATGATTAACTTTGTTGATCATTATAGGGTCGGATTTCGACCCATACAGTTAGTCCTTCTGCTTATCGAGGTCGTCCCGCGCTCGAGCTTGATAAGCGGATTTTGTCGACAATGATACAAAAGACTTTTGATAAGGAATTGATGATCGTCGCTATGGTTAAGGCCGTGCTTTTCATGGCAACGGTCCGAATTTTATAGAGTTTTTTCAACATCACTTTTTCACATAATCAAGTCGTTGGGTATTCCCTCATTATGAGGACGCATGATGTCATTAGTATGATTCGGGCGGGGTCGGAATTCGATCACGTTCTGATCCTTGGGTTTGCTTTGGTATGTAACTATCATCGGCGATGGGAGACAGGCCATACGCAACATGCCCAAGTACGGTGTAAGCAATGTGTTTAGAATTTTTAGGGCGTATGGTACATTCTTCCCATATTGGTAGGACTCTACATTCGCTCCGGTTAAGGTCGAGTGGACACTTCATGGTACTTGTCACGGTGGCGCATATCTTGGAAGAATCAAACCGTTTTGAAGATTGGATATGCAGTTAATGATATCCATCGGTTTTCCCAAAATCATTTATGTTTCCTATAAAAGTGAATTGGGATATCAGTTTCTTAATACTCTATTATTTATTTGAGAGATTCCGGAGCTCTTTCCTGTCACACCTCCTTTTTCCGCTAACCCGCGTGGGCGCGAAGGATAAAAAGGGAGTTTTTCCAATTAAAGGATAATCGAAACGGGATGTATTTAATTAATTCAGAGTCGCCACTTGAGAGATTTATGGTGTCCCAAGTCACCGGTTGAATCCCAAATCGAGGAAAATAATGACTCTGTTTAACAGTCCGCGAACCAGAAATCCGGATAAGGAATTCTGTTAATCCGAGAGAAGGTGTTAGGCATTCTCGAGTTCCGTGGTTCTAGCACAGTCGCTCAACTGTCATATTTGGCTAAAGTACTTGATTTTAATATATATTATCCTATTTGTGCATTTTTAGAATTAATTACCGCTTTTTGTCAAATTATTTCTACTTAAGAAAATGAACGTTGTTTGAGAACATGTTTTTGGACCACGTCACATGAAATGCTCCCGGATCCTCGACGCATTCTTATTCAATGTTGGTTGGATGTGGATTCAGGTCGCATGAAATGCACACCCGTATTTAAGAAAAGTAAAATGATAAATAAATAAAAAAACATCTAAAGTGACTACGTATTACTACTTTGCGGAGGGTCGTGAAATTAGCTAAACGGCTCATCATGAGGTCTAAGTATTTGAAAATGTACATTTATGAGGGCCCCGCAGCTTCTTATTTATTTTTAAAAGTATAATCCTAAAGTGACTACATTTTTTCTATTAAGTTTGTCTCTAAATAAAAAAAAAGAAAATCTCCAAATTAATTACATGCTTGAAAAGGTCATAACTTATTAGTTATCAATTTAAGACAAATGCAAACAGAAAATTATAATCGAGCTTGCATAAAGGGAGATTATTTCGTGCCTTATTCTATTGGTTAATAACACTAAAGTGGAGATCATGAATAAAACACGAGATTGATAAACTGTAATATCAAAATAAGCTAACTATTCTCCTAACTAAATTAGCCTAATCATTATTAGATGGACTAGACTATTGGAATTAACTATGTGAAATTCATTTGGGACTTCATTTTTACAATCATTTGAAACCAAAATTAACCTTAATCACTAATTCTCATTCAAAGGTTCGTTAAATTTAATCAATACTTGAAAAAAGTCTATTATCATTAATATTCACAGGAATGTCAACATGTTTCGCTTGAACCCAACTCATGCCTATTGGTAAAATATAAGAACGAACTGATGAACTGGTGAATAATTAACTCAAATTCTAATAGCAATTTAATTACTAATTGCGAGCTGGTTCACTTCTATGGAATACAAAATTCCACTGGTTTGAAGAAATTCGAATCAAACCAACAGTCTATTCTACTTACACAAACATCCTGAATTACCTACAACAGGGAACCAACACAAAAGTATGGTTCTTTACTCAAAGAAACATGAAATCTCCTGTATTACAATAAGGATCTTATGAATGCACCAAAAATTAACTTAAAACTGGAGGCTATTCTTTAGATATACAAATTCATTCTCTACCATGATATTGATAAGTGATAACTCAAATGATATCTGCACTTCTCCATGTATGAGATCCATTATCTCCAATTCGAGTTATAGCAGTCCCATTTATACTAATAGTACAAAATTTATAATAAACATAACATGTTTTGCATTTTTCTAAATAAAAAAAATACAACAGGTTCCAAGATCTTTTCAAGCAGCACTTGCTTTATATCCAAAACTTGAGGGTTACAGAGTATATACCTGTAAATGGCAGTTTAAGAAGATTGAGAAGAAATGAGCAGCGACTGCAGTAACACAGCAATAACAAATAACAAACAGCAGCAGCCCAGTAACGAATCAAACATGAGTATACTTGGACCATACTAAGAGTTTCAAACGACCAAAATAACAGGAACTTTGATAGACCAAAACAGTAGTAACAAAACAGACCCAAGAATCTTTTAGTTAAAACTTTTCCCAACACTTCCAACTGATGGTCAGAAGAAATACTAAGGCTGAATTCCAGCAATGTATATCAGTGTATATTAGCCTTTTCTCCCTTTTAAAAATATCTGTTTTGGGTTTCTATTTCAGAATAAAAAAAAATGTATGAAAGCTCTCTCCAGTGTATTTTTTGTGTATGAACCTCCTATTTTTAGAAGCTTTTCTCTCTGGAGAAAAAAATGTTCTCCTCATTCAAAGTCTGCCCTATATTTTTATAGCCTTAAAATCAGCTTAGCAGCCCCTCTCAAGCCTGTCTTACCACTAAGATTATAAAAAAACTGTATTTTCCATTAGCTACTTAGAGCAGCCCACTAACAAGTGCCTTATACCATTATTTTAATCAATTAGTGCACATTTCAGATCTTAGAATCTGGTCAGTACAATTCTCACTATGAAATGTTTCCACTTAGTCTCATTAAACTAATGTATAAGTTACTTTATTAGTGCTAAACTAACTCGCCATTATCTTAGTTAGTTCTGCCCATTTTTTGTTCCTAAAGTATCCTGTTAATTCTATTGCCACCATGCCCTATGTTACCCTTCCATCAACACCCAAAACTTGACAAACAAACAAGAACCAACCATGAAAGTATGCTAACAGAGAAGTAGGGATCCATCACGGATTATGTCCAAACAGTGGGTTAACCTTTCAATCAAAGAGCACAAAATATGCACACATCTAATATCACTGATGTTCGGAATCAGATTTGAATCACAACTAAACCGGATCAACAACTTAATAGACGACATTCAAAAAGAAACTAAATCATGGCAGAATAATGAACATAAAATGAAAACACAAGCCATAAACTCTAATACTTTCAAGAACCATTAAAATAAAACCATACTAACAATGAAGATGAAAGACATACCTGAATATGCTTTCCGATTAAACCAAAATGAAGCAACAATTACAATTGCACATTGACACGACTTGAAATCAACAACATCGAATCAGAATCTCAGACCGGAATGGAAAACAAAAGTAATAGGGAATTACGCCGCAAACCTCGAATGAAGACTTCAACTCGATGGCGAGTTCGAGTACACTTCGACTTAACCGCTTCTGTTTAAACAAAAGTATTCGATTCCGAGAAAATGAAATCACACGGTTTAGGGATGAAGTTCAGGGGTCCTCCATTTTTTCCATTTCCTTGTATGTTCTTCGACTAGTTTTGGGTATGAAATAGAGACGAAGATGATGACAAGAGTGGTGTTACGTGGTTATCGGATTTTAACCGGAGAAGGAGAAGAGCAGCGACGCTTGGTGTTTCTAGGTTTGGGGTGATGAACTGCTGGTGTTATGGTCATGGTGACAGAGTTGGTTGACGACTTCTGTGGTGGTGAAAATGGATATCCGGCAAGTGAGGTCGCTAGCGGCGGCTTTAGGTGGTGGAGGCGGTTGTTTTGTTTTGTGTATTCCAGCGAGCTACTGAGATGGAGAGAAAAAAGTGGTTGTTTTGTGTGGCTTGGTGGTGTGTGACGGGGTAGGAGAGAAGTGGGGGTGGCCGTTGGTGTGAGGCTGGTGGCTGGCCGATGGAGGAGAAGAGAAAGAGGGGTGTGCGGCTGGTGAGAGAGGAGGGGTCTTTAGGGTTTGGGAAATTAGAAAAATGAAAGGGGGTTGTTTGGGTTAGAGTAACCGGGTCGGGGCGGGTCGGCAGGTTTGGGCATGGGTATGGGTTGGTTTGGGTTATTTGGGCCTGATTTTAAACTCTTCTCTTTTGGCCCAGTTCCGATTTTGCTCTAATATATCACTTTTTCTTCTCTTTTAATATTAATTTCTAATTTATAAAAAACAAAAATTATAAAATACATCAAATTAATTTATAAGAATACTAATTAAGCTCTAATAACAATTCATACCTTAAACATCAATTAAAATTATAAATTACACAACTTTGACTAAAATATTAAAATGCAAAACACACCTCTTGATTTTAAAACTTTTTTTTTTATAAAAACAAGTAACTTAACTAAATTCTAAATTCGAATGCAACATATATATTTTTTGTATTTTTCTATTAATTTAAACAAATAAATATGGACACACAAATGCAAACAATAAGAGAAAAATACCATAAAATCCACAAATATTGCAAACAATACGAAACTCTTTTATTTTGAATTTTTTGGGAGTAATTCTCATGTAGGGCAAAAATCACGTGCTCACATTTCCTTCTGCAAATGCAGTGTCCCTTTTCTTGATTGCGATAAGTTTTATCATTCTTACTAAATTCAGTCCTTCATTCTTCGAGCAACTAAGCGATGGCAAACACTTCTTCTCGTGAAGCTCTTCCAGTCAGTTTGCAGATCAATCCTCCAACGATCAAAGGGCTATCTTCGGTAATGGGAGGAGTGGAGCAGGCTCAGATCGGGGGAGTTCCGTCAATGGATGAAGTACTCACTCTATCCGGAGGTCCGGCGATAGACTTCACTGCCGATGGAGGGGAGGACCCCGTGGATGAAGTCCCGCTGATGGGGGAGATTGGCATGGCCCAGCTGCGGGAACATGGATTTGTACCCACCAATGTCGATATAATTCATGCTCGGAGTGAGGAAAGGGTTCACACCGATCGTACGGGGTACTGCATTTTTTATGCGTACCCCTTCAGGTTGGGATTCAGGGTTCCACATCCCACTTTGGTGGTGGACTTTTGTCGGTATTATGGGGTTTGCCCGGGCTAGCTCACCCCCTCTCTATATAAACTATTGGCGATGTTCTTGAAGTACGGGGAACTGGCCGGCATGGTGGTCACATAGCAGCATGTACTCGCCATATAAGCTCCTCAACGAGTACGGAGAACTATGCTTCAGGCATGCCCTCATGGGTCGAGAGGGCTGATGGCCACGCTGGACGATGAGGTCGAGCCTCGACCTTTCGGGCATTTATTTTACATTCGAACTGAGCATTTAGTGGCATCCCCTTCAGGGTTCCCAGAGGTTTGGAACCATACACATGAGTTACCTTTATCGAAATAGCTAGTTTTGTTCCCTTCTTCTTCTTTTGTTGTGCTTATGTGAATGCTGCCTTGTCGTTGCTTTTGCAGCTGAGAGGTCGCCACCGGCTTTATTTGCGGGGATGCGTAGGTGGCTCGAAGTCGTGATTCCTCATACCGAGGGGATTCACATGTGGGCATCCTTTTGGGAGAGGCATGGCCGAGGGCAAGCTGTGGGTAAGAAGCTCATTCCCTGCTTTGCTTGGTTCAGGATTTTGTATTTCTTTTGGCTAACTTCCTCTTTCTACTACAGGAAGAGCAAATCGTGGCAAGGCCCTTCAGCTGGCCTTCCAGCGGCCAGGTGTGATTGCTAGATTTTGTGCGGCACCGGCACTGTGTCGCATACCGAGAGCGGCATCGGTCGAGTCTTATGCGGCTACTTCCCCCTCGCAACCCCTATTTCGGGATGAAAGGCCATCGGGGGTAGTTCGCCCTCGGGATGGTTCGTCCTCGTGTGAATAGGAGGAGAGGACCTTGGTCAGGCGTAGGGTTGCATTTACTCCGGTTCCTCCCACGGTGGTTATGCCCGTTCCCCTGTCATAATCAATGTAGATTACCCCCTTTGGAGGCAGGGGAAGGTACGACAACAGCACGTACCCCTAGGGACGGATCGAGGGTGGATAATGCCCAAGTTTGCTTGGATCGTGAAGGAAGTGCTGCTCCGACAGCCCAGTCTTTGACCCCTAGGGACGAGATGGGGGAGACTCCCTCGGTAGTCATGGAGATTGACAGGTTGAGTAATCCACCAATAGAAGAGTCTGTAGGAGATGGATCCGGGTCCGACTCGGATTTGGATTTTGAGGACGTCTGCATGTTTCGATATGGCGTCACAAATGCTACTGTCCATCTGGAGGGAAGGTTGCGCCTTATTGAGGTTCCCACATATTCGAATTTGCTGTTACTGGACTCGAGTCTAGTGTCGTAGTTTGGGTAGCTGTGTTAGGCGAGAGAGAATAAGTCGCTAAGGGAAGTTACGGACATCGGCCTGATGAACGAAGTGGCCGTGATGGGCATATGGGTACGTGTTCAAAGATGAAGGCTTATTTGCTTTCTTTTTGCCCTATTCTTGTTGTCTGCTTAAACCGTTGCCTTTTGTTTTGCAGGCTTTTTTACTGGAGGTGGAGAGCATCCGCCCAGCCAATATTCACTCGGGGGTATTTTTGCAGGTGCTGGAGAAGTGTCGTTGTTACCGGAATAGGTGCAGGGAGATGCGTGTGCGCATGAGGAACGACCCCCGTAGCCAGAATTTGGTTGAGGGGTTGGCGAGAAGGGAGCTTCAGGCGCAACACGCGCTTGGTCGGGTGAGGGCCTTGGAAGAGCAGCTACGTCGAAAGGATGAGCAGCTTGAAACCGGAACGAGGGCCTCAGTTGAGTGTGAGCGCCTGTGTTTAACCTAGGTGGAGAAAGTCACATCGGAGTGGAGTGCGAAGGTGGCCGCATTAAAATGAGAGATTGCGGCCATTGAAGCTTCAACTGGCTGATGCCTTGGCTAGAGTCGAGGAGTTGCAGGGGATTGTCCGTGCCGATGAGTCCCAATTATCGTTGGTAAGGGCCGCTGCTGCCTTCAGGGAGGAAAATCTTGAGGAGCGGATAGGGGTCCTTGAGCGGGGCGCTCAGGATGCGGCGGGGCAGATTGCGATCTTAGAGGAAGAGAACCGACGTCTTCAAGAGCAGTCCACTTTCTCTAGTCAGACTCGCGAAATTTGGGTTTATGCCGAGGCTTAGCAGGATGTGTACAAGAATTTGTTTGAGGCTAGTATTGTGTCCGTAGCCACTTTCGAGGGGCACGCCAAAGGGCTCGGGAGGCCCGTATGGAATGTGGTTTCGACGCCACAATGTCGGGGGTTGATGATGGTGTCGGCGAGAATGCGAAAGGCGTAGGTGGTAGCGCGAAGGGCGCATGCGGCAGTAGATTGCGCTGAATAGAGAACAACTTTTTCATTTTACCCCTTTCTCTTATCTTTTTTCGCCGTTTGGTGTTTGTTGCCTTGTTAGTTGTTTTTTTTTCATTGACCGGTTCTCAGCCGGATGTAAGCAGTCATAACCCACGATTGTTTTATGAATAAGAAGGAATTTGCCTTTCATCATTTACTTTGTGTTTGTTTTGCCCGAGTTTGACGGGGCAGTTTGTTTTTAATATCCGACTTCGGTAGGCATGTTAATTTTTGAATGTCAACGACTCTTCCTTCTCGACTCGGGGTGATCGAGTCGGGGCCATCCTTTTGGGGTGATGCTGTTTAGCCTTAGTCCCAGTTCGGGCGCGGTCGGCTATTGGTCATGAGGACGAGAACGCGACCTGGTAGCTCGACCGAGGCTGAACTTTACGTGCCTCTAATTTTAGTTAGAGTTGGACGTACTTACTTGGCCGGCAATGGTGCTTGACCCGTGGCTCAATTTGATTGACTTTTGGCTGAGTTTATCGGTGAAGGGGTTCCGTTTGGGTTTTGGTTAGACTGTACTTGAATTTTCCGGTGAAGGCGCGCGGCCTGAGTCCCTGTTCAACCGTGTTGAACTTCGTTAACTGTTTGAAGGCGAGGGCGCATAGCCCAAGTCCGAGTTCAACCATAGTTGAATTTGTGGGCGAAGGCGTATGACCTGAGTCCCAGTTCAACCATTGTTAAACTTCGTTAACTGTTTGAAGGCGAGGGCGCATAGCCCAAGTCCGAGGTCAACTGTAGTTGAATTTGTGGGCGAAGAAGCATGGCCTGACCTGGAGTTCAACCGTAGTTGAATTTGTTGGTGAGGGCACATGGTCTAAGCTGGAGTTCAACCGTAGTTATATTTGTTGGCGAGGGTGTGTGTCCTGAGCCCAAGTCTGAGTTCAACCGTAGTTGAATTTGTGGGCGAAGGCACATGGCCTGAGCTGGAGTTCAATCGTAGTTGAATTTGTGGGCGAAGGCGCATGGCCTGAGTCCCAGTTCAATCGTTGTTGAACTTTGTTAACTGTTTGAAGGCGAGGGCGCATAACCCGAGTTTGAGTTCAACCGTAGTTGAATTTGTGGGCGAAGGTGCTGGCCTAAGCTGGAGTTCAACCGTAGTTGAATTTGTTGGTGAAGGCGCGTGGCCTGAGTTCCAGTTCAACAGTTGTTGAATTTGTTGATTGTTTGAAGGAGAAGGCGCATAGCCTGAGCCCGAGTTAAACCATAGTTGAATTTGCGGGCGAAGGCGCATAGCCTGAGTTGTAGTTCAACCGTAGTTAAATTTGTTGGCGAAGGTGCATGGCCTGAGTCCCTGTTCAACCGTTGTTGAATCCGTTAATTGTTTGAAGCCGATGGCGCATAGCCCGAGTCTGAGTTCAACCGTAGTTGAATTTGTGGGCGAAGGTGCATGGCCTGAGCTGGAGCTCAACCATAGTTAAATTTGTGGGCGAAGGCGCATGGACTGAGTCCCAGTTCAACCGTTGTTGAACTTCATTAACTGTTTGAAGGCGAGGGTGCATAGCCCGAGTTTGAGTTCAACCATAGTTGAATTTGTGGGCGTAGGCAAATGGCCTAAGATGGAGTTCAATAGTAGTTGAATTTGTGGGCGAAGGCGCGTGGCTTGAGTCCCAGTTCAACCGTTGTTGAACTTCGTTAATTGTTTAAAGGCGAGGGCGCATAGCTCGAGTCCGAGTTCAACCGTAGTTGAATTTGTGGGCGAAGGCGCATGGCCTGAGCTGGAGTTCAACCGTAGTTGAATTTCTTGGCGAAGGCGCGTGACCTGAGTCCCAGCTCAACCATTGTTGAATCTGTTAATTGTTTGAAGGCGAGGGAGCATAGCCCGAGTCTGAGTTCAACCGTAGTTGAATTTGTAGGAAAAGGCGCATGGCCTGAGCTGGAGTTCAACCGTAGTTAAATTTGTGGGCGAAAGCGCATGGCCTGAGCTGGAGTTCAACCGTGATTGAATTTGTTGGCGAAGGCGCGTGTCCTGAGTCCCAATTCAACCGTTGATGAATCTGTTAATTGTTTGAAGGAGAGGGCGCATAGCCCGAGTGTGAGTTCAACCGTAGTTGAATTTGTGGGTAAAGGCGCATGGCCTGAGCTGGAGTTCAACCGTTGTTGAATTTGTGGACGAAGGCGCATGCCCTGAGTCCTAGTTCAACCGTTGTTGAACTTCGTTAACTGTTTGAAGGGGAGGGCACATAGCCCGAGTCTAAGTTCATTCGTAGTTGAATTTGTGGGCGAAGGCACATGACCTGAGCTGGAGTTCAACCGTAGTTGAATTTGTGGGCGAATGTGCATGGCCTAAGTCCTAGTTCAATCGTTGTTAAACTTTGTTAACTGTTTGAAGGCGAGGGCGCATAGCCCGAGTTCGAGTTCAACCGTAGTTGAATTTGCGAGGGAAGGCGCATGGTCTGAGCTGGAGTTCAACCGTAGTTGAATTTATTGGCGAAGGCACGTGGCCTGAGTTCCGTTTCAACCGTTGTTGAATCTGTTAATTGTTTGAAGTGTTTAGTGGCTAAGCTCGATTTTAATTTTGAGGCTTCGAGCGGTGTACGCCTGGTTTTCCAGGCATGCGGGTGAGAGAGAGAGCAGGCTTGCTCTAGTTGGTTGTTTTTCCCTTTTCCGACGTCCCCTTTTCTTTTAATTCCAGGAAGGACTACGCGATCTTGCTAGGAAATCCCCATAGACGGCGCCAAATTGTTTGACTCAAAAGTTATTATATACTTTATGAATACAAAATAATATACATGGATTATGGGTCAATCATAGCAAGTCATAATAAATCGAGAATCAAGTAAAGGAAATGATAATTAAGAATAGTTCTCATAGTAGTAGAAGACATGGATAATCTTTATTGATGATGATAGGGTGTTCTGCCTCTCCATATATAGGTTCATAACCTTACAATCATATTTTCTTTTGATCTCCCATTTCTTTTTTCATAGCTCTGATTGTCTCTCCCTTTTTCTCCCTCTATTTTGAGAGTCCCCCGGGGAAGGAGAGGAACCCCCTGTGAGACTTTCTTTCTTGGTATTTATAGTTATGAGCTACATAAGCTGGTATTTGGTGGCTGCGACAAGGGTTATCCTCGAGATAGCGGATGAGCCGTAGCGTTATTAATCATCTTAGTTGGCCGTTAAGTGTTGTTAATTATGAGCGATCGTGCCACTTATTCATCTTAAATTAGCTGAAAACAGTGATTAACTTCGTTGTTTATTATAGGGGCGGATTCCGACCCATACAATGTAGCTCAATGCTTCGCCATTGACTTTTAGGGACTATAAGCATGTTTTAGCTCATAATCGGCAGTTATTTCCAATAAATCTTAGAAGTGAATATCAATACATAATGCATGGTTGAACATAGCTAACGTGTTATGAGTATAATAATTGTAGCAAAATAAGTGAAATGACACATTTCAACATAGAGACAATTATAGATAGCTCCTATGGAAGTATGTACACTTAGCAATGGGAGAAAGAAAGAATATTGCTTCCACTTGCATGATACAATCCTATATATGGTTCGGGGTAGCTATCGTTTTACTTGTTCGGTCGAAAGAGGCTGGCCCAATTTAATGAGATATGATAATTTCTTTTATGCTCTAACATTTTTGTCAATACATTATTTTTATTTTGCTCCGGAATGTAACCTCTAATGAAAAACCACTTGCATGATACAACCCTGTGGTCAAAGGCAGAGCTACAGTTCAACATAAAAGGTCAGCAAAATCTAATAACATTAGCCTGGTGTACTAAAATACTATTATGCACGAGGTTTGGGGAAGGGTCCGGTCACAAGAATCTATTATACACAGTCTTATCCTGCATTTCTGTAAAAGACGGCAAACATTTTACTTAATATATATAAATAATTATCAAGAATCTAGAACACATAAACTCAAAATCCTGGCTCTTCCTTTATTTATGGTTCATGTAGTCTCCAAATTCTAAGTCGTGTCAAAAGCAAAATGGCAGTCATTTCATTTGTGTTTTTTTTTGGGGGTTAACATCACCATAAAAGCCTAAAAAATAGGTTGATTCGAGTGATCACTCATTCACTCCCAACCCCTCTTCCATTTATAAAAGCAAAAAGCCATTGTTTACGCTATTATGCTTAATGTCCTTGCAAAGAACTTGAAATATTTCACAAATTTTTCAAACATTACGATGTGGCTTCCACTTTCGTGGATGATAAAATCATATTGCACTTTCTATGGTAGTGAAAAAACTCAAACGACATTTAGCTCTAATAATACTAGAAAAAGTTAGTCGACTCGGAAAATATCCGCTTAATCTCCTAACATGCTCAAGAACCGAGAGACGTCCAATAGTTAATTAAAAAAAAAAGATAGGCCGATCAAAGAAAATTAAGGTGCAACGGACTTTCAGCTCCTAGTTATTATGTCCTTTCCCCACACACCAAGTTAACTTTCTATACATAAAATGATACTATACTATATACCCAACTTAAACTTGATCATCAGAGTTTCAGGACAATTGCCAAGTCCATTCATTTTGAAAGAGAGAGCACACTGTTTTTATCCTCCAAAATGGGAAACCTCCCACTATATATTGGTCATTCTCAATTGTTCGAGACCGATATTTCATCTAACTTTTGAAAGAACCGGCTGAACAGTGAACACTACTTAAAGTAATACATTTATTTATTTTTTGGTTTCCCATTTAGTGTTTGGTATCCTTGTGGGGCCCGACTTACTCGGATTTATGCTGGAAAGTCTTATTTTGGGGTATTGCTTCCTACCAAACTGACGTCATACCCAGGGCTCAAACCTGAAATATCTAATTGAGGATGGACCAATACTTACCGCTTCACTATAACCTTTAGTGATTTTACGTTCATATTTTACAACGAGCTATCAAGAATCAATCTACAACAAGCGCCATGATGAGGGTGCAACTTCTCCTGATGTGTGTACTGGCTGCAACTTAGCCCAACATTTTCGACTTGCAACATGGTGAAAACCCAATAAAATTTCAACTGAACGATATATACTACAGTAAATTTTTTTTTTTTTTTGAATTCATTTTATAAGAACCTAAAGGTTGATCTTTTTAAAATCCGTCTCTGCTGAAAGTAAACTGATAATGTAAAAGTTCACTACAAGTTTCGTGAGTATGAGTTAAATCAGTCCATTTTATCCATCCATGATATGAATCATTCCCGTGTGACCCGTGCAATGGTAGCATGTGCAGCAGTATCGTTTTAATTTGGGAAAATGTTGTTCAAATTATAGTACCCATCCATTTTTGTCCCCACAAAGGTATAATTCTGTTACAATATAGACTTCTTTCATATTCTAAAATTCAACCTTATCAGTCAAATCCATGCCAATTAAGTGGAATTATTGCACAATGGTTCAGCTTGCACCCTTGTCAACTCAAAGTTGGGATCAGTACCCTATAGCCTATATAGAAGCTAAGATTAATTCTGTGATGGTACTGAAGCTAAGCTGCATAACCAATGACCATTGCCAAAATGGCATTTGTGATCTTGAAAACACCATCCTTTCACAAGACATAAAGTTGAAAATATATGGTTATCCCTAATTCTTCTTTTGCAAACAATTGTATACTTTGTGTCATATTCTTCAAAAATATAAGTTGTATTCCATAATCGGTCAATAATGTTCTGTTATAATAAATGACGTTTTGACCTCTTTATTTTGATCCAAAATAAGTCTTCTTTTACATATTCAAGAAGGAACTAACTTTTTTTTTTCCTCCAAAATTTGTCATTTTTTACATATCCAACATATCAAGTTAACAATATGTAAACTTTAATTAGGAGTAATTTAGTTAACAACAACAACTCAGTATAATTTCACTTAGTGGGGTCTGTGAATGGTAATGTGTACGCATACCTTACCTCTACCCTGGGGTAGAGAGGCTGTTTCCAAATAGACCCTCGGCATATATCCTTCACTCCAAGAACTTTCCACCTTGCTCTAGGGGAGAATCGAACCCACAAAGGAGTTAGTATCTTTTTAATAAGATGTGCCAAAAGCCAAAAAGTCACTTATTATAGACACTAGGAAGTAGTAACAAATAAACCATGACTATTTAATGACTAAACAATGATTGATCATTCAACTTGATTAATTAAATAAGACCGAGTTAAATTACATTAAAATTATTAGTTATTTTTCAACAAGAAATATGGCCATCCACACCTTTGAATCCTAAAATTTATATGAAGACGAATCCAACCTCTAGATCCACACTCACAATTGCAGAACCACAATCAAAAGTCAACTAAGGGGTGTCAGGCTGGAAAATTACGTGGTTTTGCTAGATAAAATTATTTATGTTTGTATATTTACTATAGGTTGACTTCTCTTGATTTTTTGGTATATTTAATTATTTATATTTTGACTCCTTTACTAAAAATTCTGGCTCTGCCACTGCACACTCGTGCCAGATACCTGCACTCGTATCCGAGCAACATAGGTACTTACATTGATAAGTCATTAGATACTTGTCTAGCTAGTTGCCTACTTATAAAATGCTGGACCATGATCATTTTCCACAAGGTGTGGAATCAAAACATGGTGCAAAATCTCAAGGGAATGGAGAAGGGAGGATCTTTTATAATAAGGGATGAAAATGAGCCAAGGGACACATATAAAATTGCATATATAATCCATTTCTTGCTAGGTGCAGGCAATTTGCTGCCTTGGAATGCCTTGATTACAGCTGTTGATTATTTTGGCTATCTTTATCCAACCAAACATGTTGAAAAGGTTTTCTCTGTTGCATACATGACTTCCTCTGTCTTGATTCTTGTTTTGATGTTGAGTTGGACCAAATGGAACCAAACATTGAGCCTTAGATTGAGATTGAATCTTGGGTTTGCTATGTTTGTTCTTTCTTTAATTGTAACTCCAATTATAGAGTGGACTAATTGGCACAAAAATGGTACAAATGTGGAATCAAATGCAGCCTATTTTGCAATTGTTGCATCAGTTGTTATATGTGGTTTAGCTGATGGTTTAATTGGAGGAAGCTTGGTTGGGTCTGCCGGTAAATTACCAAAACAATACATGCAGGCAATTTTTGCTGGAACTGCTTCTTCAGGTACAAGTCCTGTCAAATTCCTTACAGAAATGGACATATTATCTCAAGCTTAAATCTTGAATTTGATATTTTCTTTTGCAATAAGGGTGAACGGGAGTCTTAGCGTAACTAGTAAAGTTGCTGACATGTGATTAGTAGGTCACATGTTCGAACCGTGAAAATAGATTCTTGCAGAAATGCAGGGGAAGATTGCGTAAAATAAACCCTTGTGATCCCGTCCTTCCTAGGACACTGCCTATAATGGGAGCTTAGTGCACCGAGCTGCCTTTTTTTTGGAATGAAAATGGTCTACTTTACGAAATATCTTGAACTTATCTTTATATTATACTTTGAAATCATTCATATCATTGTCACTAACAAACCGTCTCTTATTTGCGCTTGATCCTAACACAGCTCCAACCTGAAGTATAACAAATGATAATTTTAAACTATAGTCAAAAGAAGCTAAGAGGGGTAAATTTGAACTTTTATCATGAAGTATTTTGACAAGTGGAATCCACCCGGTCTATATTGAAGCCTAGGAAATATATTAGACAATTTGCACAAATTATAGCTCTAGCATAAATCTTGAATATGCTTTTTCTTCTAGGAAAAGGGTCAAATTACCCTTCTGCTTTATGAAATAACTTGGTTTTCTACTCTATTATACTTTGAATCCATTCATATCCTTGCTATTAGTAAATTGTCTCGCATTTGCGCTGGATCCTAAAGGAGCTCCAACATGAAGTAAAATGGAAGGCATTTTCAACCATAGTCTACATAAGATGGATAGATTTGGACCTTAATTTTGGTATATTGATACGTGGAATCCACTCGATCCACGTTGGAGGCCCATTATATCTAGAAAGTATATAAATCATTTTTCTAGTAGCAAGGATATGAATGACTCCAAACTATAACAGATGATAAAATTAAGATATTTTCGTATAAATTTTAGACCATTTTCCTTTTATTTGCGTATCTTGAACTTGATTATTTTGCTTAATCAATGTTTTTTGTCAATTTCCAACAGGTGTTTTAATTTCCATATTAAGGATTATAACCAAGGTGTCACTTCCACATACTCCACAAGGTCTCAAGACAAGTGCTCATTTGTATTTCATAATCAGCACAACAATTTTGATAGGTTGCATTATCTGCTGCAACATGTTATATAAGCTGCCAGTAATGCAGCAACATTACACACTTGTTCAAGATAATTGCTTACCATGCTCAAGACATAAATTCCAGGATATGGCAAGAACTATAAGATGGCCAGCATTTGGGGTTTTCGCGATTTATACGGTTACTTTGTCCATTTTTCCAGGGTTCTTGGCAGAAAATCTTGAATCAAAGTTGTTCAAAGATTGGTATCCCATTTTGTTGATTACAGTTTACAACGTGTCGGATTTCGCGGGGAAATCTTTCACTGCAGTATATGTTCTCAAAAGCATTGGAAAGGCTACTTGGTTTTGTATTGCTAGGCTAATTTTCTATCCTTTGTTTACTGCTTGTCTACATGGTCCAAAATGGCTAAAAAATGAAGTACCGATTATTTTTCTAACGACGATGCTCGGGTTGACCAATGGATATTTGACAAGTGTCATCATGATTCTTGCTCCTAAGTCAGTGCCAACTTCTGAAGCAGAAATAGCTGCAATTGTTATGGCTGTTTCCTTAGGGATGGGATTAGTGTCTGGTTCTGTTCTTGGTTGGTTCTGGATTATTTGAACAAAATTGTTAGCCATTTAGGCAGGGTTTGTTTGTAGCAATAAGTAGAATGCATAACTTAAAATTATTTCAGAAGTATTGTGTTCTGAGCATTGTATTTATGCTTTAAAAAAATTGCGATATGCATTGTGTTCATCATCCTGGTTTTAACATTTGTCAAACAGAAAATCGTATAAAGTCTGCGTATACACTACCCTTCCCAGACTTCATTTGCGAAATTATACAGGGTTTGTTATTGTTGTTGTAAAACCGTATAAGTTCTGAATCAGACTCCTAAGAAGTTATTAACTACTGGTGCATTGTACATTTGAAAGTCATGCTATAAATTGAGACCATGGACAAAAGGATGTCAAATTTTCAATATAAAGAGCAATATTGCATTGACTCATCTAGCATAGTAGGCAGCAGGTTTTTGTCTCAAAGAGAATTACTTTCTACTAGAGTTAGATTCAGGAATTTTTTGTTAGGATCGAAAAAATCAGGTGTCATGCGGAAGCTAGCAAAACAAATCTTCAATGACGGTAAATCCAACAACAAAAGAGAAATATACCAAAAGAAACACAAACATATAACGTAATTCGATCAATTGACCTACATCCACGGCGGAGATGAGCAATCCACTATATAAAAAGAGAGTACAAAAATCAATAGAATAATCTCACGAAGAGGCAAACACAAGTGA
This sequence comes from Nicotiana noctiflora, assembly GCA_032618575.1. NCBI lineage: Eukaryota > Viridiplantae > Streptophyta > Magnoliopsida > Solanales > Solanaceae > Nicotiana > Nicotiana noctiflora. The sequence continues at coordinate 229,258 of JASVEL010011966.1, read as the reverse complement.
CACACCAACACTTATCCCGTAAAGTTCTCTCATTAAACACAACTCTCAAACTCTATATGGCTACACTGTGGATGCTACTGAATGAGAAGGATCTTCAATTTATAGAACACCAAATATTTTCCTACAAGAAAAGGGTCTAGCTAAAGATGGAAGAATTATATTTTACTTCTAGGAAAAGAAAAATCCAGTTTTAATAAATATGTCCTTTCCTTCATGAAATAGGAAAAACAATTATAGTAAGAAAATATTTACAAACACCTAACATTTATCACTGAACACCTTTATAAATATAGGATAAACATGTCATTCTATTGAAATTTTGATTATTTTTTACATATATATTTAAGCTTCGCACTAAAGTACAGGGTTCATTGAACTCATAGTCTGTTAGCTTCATTCGCCTTGGAACCGGAGCTAATGCGAAAGTCGAGCTGCTTCTTATCTCTCTAGTTATTGCAATTCATTTTCAAGAACGATTAACTTATATAAACTGATAGTATAATAACTTTTATATTATTAATGCGGTGTGACATGACCAGTTGGAAAAGTATGAAAGCGGTAGTTATTTATTAGACGATATGATTGTATTAAAAGTTAGTGCAAATATGGTAAAGTGAATCATAACAAACTATGCCAGCAACACACTTATAGACGATCATGTCACACTGTAGATATAGTGTATTAGTTACGAATTTAACTGAATTCAATATTTTTGATACCGAACATAATTATATATTTGAATATTAAGGTTAAACAGATTAAGTTTAATTTTTTTATCCGCGTCCGGTCATGGTTGTAATTCGAGTATCAATCTGTCATGCAAATTATTGAAACATATGGCATCTTAATTGTGCAGCTATACACGGTTCTTTAAGAATAAAGGCATACTGATAAGATCAAAGCCGAACTCTAGTCTAGTTAGAAAAGAATATAATTTTGTTGAATGGCCATTGTTTCATTATCTACTCTTATCTCTGGCTACCAAATGATCATTTGGATATTCGTTTCTGGTACTTACTTTTATGCCTATATTTCTAAGATTACCAGAGCAATGACAATATTGATCACTCTGGGCTTCTGAAATATTAGTAGTATCTTTACAGTACGATAAAGTGCCAAAGTTACTAGGTATAGAATAATCTTTACTGTTCTCATATCACACTAGGATTTCTTGATATTTCGTGTCTCACTTGTAGATGAGCTCAAATGTACCTTTTAGTTATTATGCAATGGGTGTTCTTCTTCCTATTGATAAGCAAAAATAATTTTGGAATAAAATTTTAGTACTGGCTTATCCCTTATTTGGTTATTAAATCCCACGAATAAAAATAGTATTGGGATAATATATATCTGTCAGAGGATGGAATATTAATCCTAGAATAAGTTATCCCAGAATAAAACAATAAAATTTATAATCTCAGAATTAATACATCATACCAAACAACCAACAAAAATAATATCAAGATAACTAATTCTAGCATAATATAACTAATCCTATCATAACTTGTCTTCAACAAACGTCCCCTTAATTTAGATACATGATTACATGTTTTGAGTCCAATTGGGTCTCCATCAGCCGGATGACTATGGTTTTAAAAGTGTCTTAATATAAACTTCATAAAAAGTGAGATTGTAATCTTAATAAATATGGCAGACTACTGTAATGATCCGGCCAGTCATTTTGAGAATTTACTCCCCGACCCCTTATTAACTATTTTTCGTGTGTCTTTTTCTGCCATTGTGTTTTGTCGAGACGGTTCATTTTGAGTTTCAGAGTGTTTTGGGACACAGCCCCTAAATGCAAGTTTAGGTCTTAGAATTTGGACCGTAATCGGAGTAGTATGAAGACGACTCCAGAATAGAGTTATGTCGATTCCGTTAGTTCTGTTGGGTGATATCGGGGTTAGGGACGACCCCGTACTGTATTTTGGAGGTTCATAGCTTATTTAGGCTTTAAATGGCGAACGATGAATTCTTGGAGTATCGGGCCGAAAGTGAAAATTTTGATATCAGGGTCAGAATCCGATTCCCGAGGTTGGAATAGGTCCGTAGTGGTGAGTATAACTTGTGTGCAAAATTTGGGGTCAATCGTTTGGTTGGTTTCGGCATCGGTTGTAGAATTTTGGTAATTTCAAGTTCAATAGCATTGTTTGATGTGATATGAGGGCTCGACTAGGCAATCAGCCTTCGCAAATGCGAAGTCTTGATCGCCAATGCGAAGGTCAACAATATAGTCATATTTCGCAATTGCGAACTTTTGTTCTCAAATGCAAAAATCATGCTTCTGTTCCAGTCAATTATGTCATTGCACATTTTTTGGCCCCAAACCCTTTAATACCCAAACCAGCTCATTTGTGACAGATGTTTTGGCTTATATTCAGTCTTAGAACTAGAGAGATCACAAGGTTGGAAGTTAAGGTTTATGCACTTACGCTTGGGTTTTGATGATTTGAAAATTGTGTTTAAGAATTCCTTACTCCTTTATGATAGGAACAAACCTATTGTTGTATGTGAAAGTAGACAAAAGAAAGAAAAATAAAAAAGAGATGAAATTTGATGTAAATGCTTACATCAACATTCTTGTGATATAAGCGCTTACCTCAACATTCCTATGATGTGAGCGCTTACATCAGCATTCTTATGATATAAGCATTTACCTCGGCACGGCATTCAAACTCCTATAAATAAGGGTCTCCATCTTCATTTGTATAACATCCCGAAACTTCTTCTTTCTCTCTTCAGTTAATAAAGAGTTATTCTTTGTGTGGCCGTAGAGTAGGCAAAAATTGCCGAGCCACGTAAATCTTGTCTTGTCTTGTCTTATGCAATTTATTGCTTCTCTCCTAAATATTCTTTCCCTTCTATTAGCTTGACTCGCTTCCCAACAACTGGTACCAGAGCACAGACAATATATTTCTAGTATAAAATTATAGTATTGGTACAGGTAGTATTCACAAGAATAGTGTGATACTATTGATCATCATTATTATTTACATAAATTACTTTTGTGAAAAATAGCATCGGGAGAAGGGAAGGTTAAGATTAACAAGTACAATGGCAAAGATTTTGGATTCTGGAAAATGCAAATAGAGGATTACTTGTACCAGAAAAAATTACACTTACCTTTGACCGAGATGAAACCAGAGACTATGGCCAAAGCGGATTGGGATCTATTAGATAGCAAAGCTCTTGGTGTGATTCGTTTGATGCTAACACGAAATATGGCGTTTAACATCATTGACGAGAAGACCACTACAGGCCTGATGAAGGCATCATCAAATATGTACGAGAATCCATCTGTTTCAAATAAAGTCTATTTGATGCGTCGATTGTTCAACTTAAAAATGATAGAAAGTGGATCAGTCACGGAACATATCAATGAGTTTAATACAATATTTACTCAGTTGGGTTCTATTGATATAACAATTGATGGCGAAATCAGGGCGTTGATTCTACTATCATCTCTACCGGAGAGTTGGTCAGCAACAGTAACTGCAGTAAACAGTTCATCAAGAAGTACCAAACTCAAACTGAGTGATTTTAGAGACTTGGTTCTAAGCGAAGATATTCGTCGAAGAGAATCAAGTGATTCCCTAGGATCTGATTTTAGTACCGAAAGTAGGGGGAGAATCAACCAAAGAGGACAGAGTCATGGTCGTGGCAGATCAAAGTCAAGGAGAAGAGGACAATCCAAAAATCGCAAGGACATTACTTGTTGGAATTGCGATAAAAAGGGTCACTACAGTAGCTAGTGTAGAGAACCAAAGAAGAAGAAGGAAGAAAATTCAGCAAATGTAATTGTTGAACAAGTCGGTGATGCACTAATTTGTTGTGCAGGCAGTCCAGCCGAATCTTGGATTCTGGACTCAGGTGCATCCTTTCACTCTACATCATGCAAAGAATTATTGCATAATTATATTGCTGGAAAATTTGGGAAAGTTTATCTAGTAGACGGTGAACCTCTCGACATTGCCAGAAAATGTGAAGTTCATATAAAGACTTTACAAGGCACGCTATGGAAATTGCAAAATGTACGACATGTTCCTAGCCTTAAGAAAAATCTGATATCTATGGGTCATATTGATGGTAAAGGATATACAACAACATTCGGCAACGGATCGTGGAAGATAACTGATGTTTTAAATGTTAATACCACACAAGATGGGGGTGATTTGTGTGGTACCTAATTTTTGTGTTAGAAGAACTTGGTTCTTCTAAGTGATCTAACTACAGCAATTTGCGGAATAATAAATACTGAAAGTAAAGTGCACAGAGATTTTTACGTGAAAAACACCTAGCTCAAAAGGTGAAAAAACCACAACCTACTACACAGTAGGATTTTTCCAAACCCCACTAAAATTACTTAGCCAAAAAACTGCAATTACAAAGACTATTTGTAAACCTAAGGATTATAGTGTGGCACACAACCTCAACTGTTGTGACACTTTCAAGTTAACTCTAACTTGAATGCTCAATACACCTAATACAATTGCTTCTATAAAAGTTGAAGGGTACAATATGAAAATATACTACAATTGAAATAAACTTAGAATAAACACAATGATGAAACTGGTTTGTCTATCTTAGTTCATGTAGCTTAAGATGTGCACACTTGTATCTCGCATATATTGCTTGCAAAATAGACTTGATCCTTTTTGCTCTCAAATATGCTTAACTTCTGCTTATGTGCATTACCTGTAAAAGAGAACAACTTGATTATTTAATAGATCAGCAGTTGGAGTTTGATCGAGACTCCAGTGCTTATCCTTTGTCGATTTTAGTCCTTAACTACTACAAACTCTCATCCTTATCCTATCTTAGGATTGTGTTCTCTTATCATAAGGAGACTGTCCTCCTTAGAACTCAATGCAACCTTTTCGATTACATTCAGAAGATATTTGTTGCATACGCTTCAGTACATATCTTCCTCACGTGCCTTCCATGTGCAATGGTTATGACTAACTGTGTCTCTCATGATGGACCAGGTCCTTCCCAGATTTCATTTGTCAATCTTCAAAACTTCAGCTGAACTTGGGCAAACAATAACCAAAGGAAATTTGGTTGTGGCACAAGGATTCAAAAAGGAAACACTGTATGCAACTGCAATCGAAAGAGATACTATAGCAACATTTGATCACGGTCGTGATACAACATTGTGGCACCAGAGGCTCGGGCATATGAGTGAGAAGGGAATGAAGCTTTTGGCACCCAAAGAAAGTTGCCAAACCTAAAACATGTTGAATTAGGTTTGTGCGAAGATTGCATTTACGGGAAACAAAAGAGAGTTAGTTTCTCAAAGGTGGGAAAGACGCCAAAAAAGAGAAGCTGGAACTAGTGCATACAGATATACGGGGACCAGCTCCTGTAACTTCTCTAGGAGGATCATGCTATTATGTCACCTTCATTGATGATTCCACAAGAAAGGTATGGGTTTATTTTCTAAAAAATAAATCTGATGTGTTTGTTACCTTTAAAAGATGGAAAGCTGAAGTTGAAAATCAGACAAGTCTAAAGTTAAAATGTCTGAAGTCTGACAATGGAGGAGAGTACGATAGCCAAGAGTTCAAAGCATTTTGCTCGGAGAATGGGATCAGAATGATCAAGGCAGTTCCTGGAACACGGGAATAAAATGGCATTGCTGAGAGGATTAACGGAACCCCGAATGAACGAGCGAGAAGTATGAGAATATATTCCAGATTGCCGAAGTATTTTTGGGCCGAGGCTATTAACAAGGCAGCTTACCTCATAAACAGGGGACCTTCTGTACCGCTGAATTTTGAAATTCCTCAGGAGGTATGGACAGAAAAGGAGGTAACTCTCTCACATCTTAAAATTTTTGGTTGTGTTGCTTATGTGCATGTAAACTCTAATAATAGAGATAAGCTTGACCCTAAAGCCAAGAAATATTTCTTTATTGGCTATGGTGATGACAATTTTGGTTATCAGTTTTAGGATGGTCAGAATATAAAGATATTAAGACACAGGAATGGCACATTTAATGAAAATGTGATGTACAAGGACAAACTTGAAGTAGAACCAACCAACACCATCAAACAGACAATGTCTGAAACAGTTGAGTTAGAAGAAATCTCAGAAAATGAAGTGACTAGAGGGATTACAACTTATTCTGAAATTGAAGATGAAGAAGCAGAAACCGAATTTGAAGAAGAACAAGAAGCCGAACCTGGATCAGAACCAGAACCGGAACTGGAACCAGAGATAGAATCAAATGCATAACCAAATCTGGAATCAGGACGTGAATCAAATTCGGATTCTGTTACTCATGAACCTATATTGAGGAGATCTAAATGAGTCACGAATCCTCCAAATAGGTTAACTCTCTCTCTCTCTTTACTATTTACTTCTAACTGGTGCTGGAGAACCAGAGCATTTTGTTGAAGTTGTAGGTGATAGAATCTGATAAGTGGAAGCTAGACATGAAAGAAGAGATGAATTCTCTTCAAAAAAAAAAACATGGATACTTACAGAGTTACCAAAAGGAAAGAAGGCATTACAAAACAAGTGGGTGTACAAAGTCAAGGAAGAGCATGATGGTAAGAAGAGGTACAAAGAACGATTAGTAGTAAAAGGTTTTCAACAGAAGGAACGAATTGACTACTCCGAGATCTTCTCTCCTGTAGTTAAATTGACTACTATCAGGTTGGTGCTAAGTATCGTAGCTACAGAAAATTTACATTTGGAGCAGCTAGATGTTTAATTGCTTTCTTGCATGGTGACCTTGAAGAAGACATCTACATGAAGCAACCTCAAGGTTTTCAAGTTTTTGGTAAAGAAAACCTTGTGTGTAAGTTGAAGAAGAGATGCTAAAACAGCCTCGGGAATAACTCATTGAATGGAAAAACCTAAAAAAAGAAGGTTAAAGTCAGGACAACGAGGATAATTAAACATAGGTAAGGTAAAAGAAAAAAATTCTTACCATGAGTTTTTGGTTTCCAACCATAACGACTAGAAAGGGTCTTCCACTTTCTACCTTCCATTGGTGCAACCTTCAATAACTTTTTTACCTAACCACGGATATTGGATATAGATTCAGCAATATAAGTAAGGGTGAAAATAAAAAATCACGGGTGTATTTAATACTTACGTGCAAAATTCCACTTTTCTGGGAAGCGGATGTTCTTTTCACTGACTTAACCCATAGTGGGAGCAGCAACATACCGAGTATACCAACCACAGTCTGTATTGTCTTCAGGATTCACCAAGACCCTTTTACTCCTAGGTACTAAAATAAACATGTCGTTTCGGAAAAACCTAGAGGAATAAAGGTGAATTAAGTGGGGGAAAGCAAATTTCACATCTGCTCTATTAGCAAGATACCTCAAGCAGGCAATAACTCGCCACACCATTGGTCCAATTTGATCCAAGAAAATGTCAAAAAGTTGACAAAAGTCTAGAATGATCGGGTCAATGACCGGTTTAAATCATAAAGTAAAGGGGTAGGTGTAAACAAAGAAATAACCTATTAAGTAAGAGGTAATTCTTTGATTTGGATTGGGGATGATAATAGGAAAATCTTCGGCCAAATGACATTCCTTTTAAACTACGGGTACTAAAACACTTGTGATTTGAGTGGGATAGGGATCAACATGGTCTAATCAGGCAACTTGAGTTTCTAGAGAGTCTCTATCATGACAAAAAGAAAATTCAGTGGGGGTTATTTCATCTACCAAGGGTTCACGCAGTGACTCAGAAGAGTCCCTATTTCGAGAGGAGCTCTTCTGAGAGTGGGAACCTCTGGTCCTAGAAGAGGGACCAGAACTAGAAGGAGGAGTTGAAGTGCTACCTGTCACACCTCCTTTCGGCGCGCTTACCCCGAAGGATAATGCATAAGGGAGTTTTTCCAATTTAAGTGACAATATTCGAAATGGAATTATTTATTTATTTCAGAGTCGCCACTTGGAATAAATTATGGTGTCCCAAGTCACCGATTTATTTAAATCCCAAATCGAGGAAATTTTTGACTTTCCAAATGAAGTCCGCGAACCAGAAATTCTAAGTAAGGAATTCTGTTGACCCGAGGGAAGGTGTTAGGCACCCCTGGATCCCGTGGTTCTAGCACGGTCGCTTAAATTATTGTAATGGCTAAATATTTGATTTTAAAATATATTCAATACTATAATGCAATTTTAAATTATTTACCGCGTTTGATTATTTTTTAAGAAAAAGTGAACATTCTTATTGAGGGGCCCCACGATTTTGTTTTCTATTTAGCAAGGCTCGTAACATTTTTTGTTTAAAAGGATAATCCTAAAGTGACTACATTTTTTTTATTTAGTTTATCTTTAAAAGAAAAGAAAAAGTCCTAATTAATTACATGCTTAAAATGCTATTCTATATTAGTACAAAAGGTGTTCCCTCACAAGCCGACTAAATGACAAGTTTATTTTTCAAAATATAGAACTAACTACAATTTGACAAAACTAATAAAACGGAAAATAACAACAAATATTAATCAACAACTTCTCTATTTCATTTCAAAACTTCAACTTCCAATTCGATCTTATATCAAAACATAATTTTTAGAATGTGTACCTGGTATTGAAAAGAAGGGGAAGATGGAAAATCGACAGGCCGGTGAAAGTACAACAACAACAACAATAACAACCAACAGTAGCTTCAACACCTCAATCCAGAATATCCCAGCAATATGGAGAAAAACCAGTAAAAATAGAGAAGAAAAATATATTCCGAAATTTCTCTTTGCTTTCTCTCTCTAGCTTTGAACTCTCTTCAATTCTCAAAAGAAACTCTCAAAAATTAAATTTTGTCCGTGTATATTTCTATATCCAGAATGTATATCGAGTGTATACTGCTCTCTTTTTTTCCTTATTTTTCTTCTCTTCCTATTGTTTCCTCTCTTTTTTCCACCCCCTTTTTCATAAATCCTCTCTTCTATTTATAGGCAAGAATTTCGAAAATTTTCAGATTTTTTATTAAAAAGAAAAATATTTTTTTAATTTAAAGAAAACCCACTAATCCATGTTTTCTTCTCCTTGTTTTCTTCCTTGATTTCCTTGCTCCCCACTACTTTATGTCATGTGATTATGATTATTTTTTGGCTAAAAAAATCTGAAATTTTCTTCTTGGGCCAAGGGGTTTTGGGTTGGGTAAGGGTGCTTAGGATTGGGCTTGTAACTTAATTTGCAAGATGGCCCAATCCAATTTTTTCTATTTTGTTCTTCTCCATTATTCAACTTCCTAATTAATAAAGCCCAAAATACTAAGATTAATTTATAAAAACTAAAAATTATCTTGAAATACTAATTAACTCATAATAATAATTATCACACAAAATTAAACATTAATAAAAATAAAATTGCACGATTTGGACATTAAATGCTTAAAAAATGCAAAATACATATTTTTTATGACTTTTTATTTCTGTAAAATAAACTTAATTGTAAACTTGAATTTTATATACATACGCAACATATTTTTTTGTATATTTTATTTATTTAAACAAGCAAATATGCACAGATAAAAATGCAAATAATACAAGAAAAATAACACAAAATTCACAACAATTGCAAGAAAACTAAAATTATTTTATTTTGAATCTTTGGGAGTATTTTTCTTATAGGGCAAAAATCACGTGCTCACAGCTGCCCCTCTTTACTCGGAAACACGAAGAGTTTTCGTGCAAAGATAAGTGAGCGGATACGAGCGATTTTTGCCCGTTCGAGTACTCCGTGTGAAGCATTTTTTGGAAAAAATTTGACCGAGCCTCTGCTTCAGAAGGCCTCCTACATATCCTGGGCTAAACAGGAATCAGGTCAATGTAGTTCGGGAAGTTTTGGTAGCTGGGACTACCATGATTGTTTTGATCTTGTTGTTGTTGCTTTATGCCACTGCTTAACTGATCTCCTTATTATACCGTGCTAAACGAAAAATAAGAAGCTAGACTAAGTTACAATATTGCAAATTCTTATCTATCTTTTCAACTTGATCTTGTCATATTCCTTGCCATCCTGCTGGCTTTGATGTTTCTTCACATGCTTCTTTTCTTCTGACAATTGTTATCTCGGCCTATCTTGATTGCCGAACTCCGACCATTGGTCCCTTCATTGTGATCTTCGAACTATTTTCCTTCGAAGTTTGAATCTATCTTTTCTGACCCTTGTTGCCTTCCTTCTGATTTTGAACTTGGATTCGTGCTGAGGATTTCCTTTATACTCTGTCACTTTCCGATTCTTCACTATCCTTATCAAATCTTAGAAATTGAGACGCAGTTTTGCTTTTCCGGCGGGCTTCTGACTTTATCGACAAACTCTAATCATAAATCGCCATTCCATTCTTCAGGCGGGCACCTGATTTCAACAACAACTTCAAAATAATAACTCGCCACTCCGTTCTTCAGGCGGGCTCCCTGACTTCAACTACAACTTCAAAACTAAATCGCCACTCCATTCTTCAGGCGGGCTCCCTGACTTCAACTATAACTTCAAAACTAAATCGCCACTCCATTCTTCAGGCGGGCTCCCTGACTTCAACTATAACTTCAAAACTAAATCGCCACTCCATTCTTCAGGCGGGCTCCCTGACTTCAACTATAACTTCAAAACTAAATCGCCACTCCATTCTTCAGGCGGGCTCCCTGACTTCAACTATAACTTCAAAACTATATCGCCACTCCATTCTTCAGGCGGGTTCCCTGACATTAACTACCACTTCAAAACTAAATCGCCACTCCATTCTTCAGGCGGGCTCCCTGACTTTAACTATAACTTCAAAACTAAAATTGTCACTCCATTCTTCAGGCGGGCTCCCTGACTTCAACTACAAACTTCAAACTTCATCCCATCCATATCGTCTTCCTTCGCTTTCTGCACCGCTTTCTTCTTCCCGCATCACCTCTTAAACCATCATTTCTCCTAAATTACCTTGTTCTGGAATTGCTTTCCTCCTGGGTCGTATTATTTTCCCTCCTGACTGATGGGGATATGTTTAGAATTATTTACTTGCCTGCTAAGATAATAATGCTGGGAAAATTTTTCTTCATTCCCTCCCTTCCTTTGACTCATGCGCTTGAATTTGTGCTTGGGAACTCTTGTTGTAACCCTCTGCTTTATGGTGGGTTACTGGTTTCAAGACCCGCAATGTAAAGATTGAAGACATGCCTCTTGTTAGACAAGTAGGCGCATGTTTTTATTAGCAACTTTTGAATTTAAAATGCATTCTGGCAAATCAATAAAAATAAAACAAACATAAAATATCCTATTCGAGGGTAGATAGTCCCATCGTATCCTATTCGAGAGCGGATACTCCCATCGTATTTTATTCGAGGGCGAATACTCCCATCGTATTCTATTCGAGGGCGCATACTCCCATCGTATTCTATTTGAAGGCGAATACTCCCATCGTATTCTATTCGAGGGTGAATACTCCCATCATATTCTATTTGAGGGCGAATACTCCCATCTATTATATTCGAGGGCGAATACTCCCATCGTATTCTATTCGAGGGTGAATACTCCCATCGTATTCAATTCGAGGGCGGATACCCCCATCGTATCCTATTCGAGGGCGGATACTCCCATCGTATTCTATTCGAGGGCGAATACTCCCATCGTATCCTATTCGAGGGCGGATACTCCCATCGTATTCTATTCGAGGGCGAATACTCCCATCGTATCCTATTCGAGGGCGGATACTCCCATCGTATTCTATTCGAGGGCGAATACTCCCATCGTATCCTATTCGAGGGCGGATACTCCCATCGTATTCTATTCGAGGGCGAATACTCCCATCATATTCTATTCGAGGGCAAATACTCCCATCATATTCTATTCGAGGGCGAATACTCCCATGATATCAATGTTTGAGAATGAACAAACCTGAGACGTCCTGTTCGAAGGTGGACAAACCTGAAATATCCTATTTGAAGGTGGACAAACCTGATACGTCATCTTGAATTGCCTTCCTCGTTTCTCCGAGAAAAGTTTCAACAACGGCAGAAAATTTTCTGCCCTAGTATTGGTGTTCTGCCTTGTGGCATGACTTTCTGCTATCAATAGCACTTTATTTCCCTGTTTCAAATCAAAGAAAATTTGTTAGTTCAAAACATTGTGAGCGGTTGTGCTGCTCCTATGAGGTGGTTTTTTTCTTTTCTCCTTTCCCTCGCTCGGGGTTCCCAAAACGTTTTGGGGAATGATTTCAATTACTGGAGATGATATTCCTGCTGGGGATGGGTTTTTCCATTTATCCCTTCCCCGTTCTGTGTTTCTCAACTTGCTGGGGGTTATTTTGTTGAAGACGGGCTTTCCTTTCTTCCTTTACCACTCCGTGTTGTTCGACCACCTCGGAACTTGCTGAAGATAACACTGCTGGTGGATTTTCATTTCTTCAAAATTGGTGTTTCACTCTTCTGAAGGCTGTTGGAGATGATACTGGTTCGAAGACCATTTCCCTTAAGACTTTCCTTCTTCCCCAAGTGGGTATTGACTTCCAGAAAATTTTCAAACTGAAAAGAAAATTTTCTGCCCCAGTTTAATAATCTTCTTTACACCATACTTCTCTGCCGTCAATGGCATTTCCTTGCCTTGCATAATAATTGGAAAGTTGGTGGCAAGTTTTGAAGTCATTTCTCACTATGTTTTGACTTGACAGACTTTGATGGGGGAATTTTTGACAAAAGGAGAAAGATAAAAGGAAACAACAAAAAGAAGACAAGGGAGAACTGACTCTCTAACAAGAAACAACTATAAAAACTTATCAAACGCGAATACCAACTCTACTGGTCATGACATGCACATATGGCCTATCCTCCATCGTTAATCGCCTTTCACAATTTCCATCTAACTATCACCTTTGTTCGACTTGTAGTGCCCGAAGGGTTTTAACTTTCAAGCCTCTCTCATTTTTGTTTTCTCTCAGCTTTTGTTGCCTTATGGTGCCTGTGAAGGTTTTCACTGGTAAGACTCTCTCATTTGTATTACTTTTAGCTGGGGATTGGGGTGCCACTGCTAAGACTTTCTCGTGTTTCCATTATGCTGGGAATCAGAGTGATATATTCTGATGAGACTCTCGTATTTGCTTGACTTGGCCTTTTTTGAAGACTGATCGGAAGGTCTTTCTTTGGACCGTAATGTAGGATTTGGATAGGGCTAGAAAGAAAAGGTATTAAAGGCTCAAAACAAATCAACTTTGGGTTCAAAATTTACAACCTTCGGATCTAAATTTATTTATAATAAACACAATTTTTCTTTGCCCCAGTTTCTTACTTGGGGATTTTTTATTTCTTTATTTACACTATGACCGAGTTGTGAAGCGCCTACGTATCCTCTTTAAGGAATCAAGTCAAACGTAGTTCCCAATTCCCTTTTTTTCAAGTTTCTCTTTTTCATCCATTTTTCTTTTTCTTTTCTTTTCTTTATCTCTTTTTGTTGTTTTCTTTTCTTTTCTTTTTCTTTATCCCTTTCTTCTCTTGTCTTTCAAACTTGTGTTTCTAGTCTTTGCAACTAATTCCGAATGAGGGGTATGAAAGAATTTAAATTAAGGCTCAAAGGGTTGACGATGGATAAAGTGTTTGGATAGCAGAACAAAATGCCTTCGTCATTCCAATCTTCAAAACATGCCAAGTTCAAACAACATATTCATGACATCTTCTGTTTGTGCCCTGATTGATAACCATATCGTCCATTCGCCTTTCATCTATCATTTTAAAGTATTGTTGGACGACACTTTCATTTCAGTATCACGAGCGAACCCCGTCTTAGCATGTCCAATTTTCCTTTAAGGGTTTCTTCGTGTTTTACCTGCCCCAGTCTCACATGATTCGGGCTCCAAATAATCTCAAATCGCTTTTATTTCTTTTAAAATGTCCTGACTATCTTCCAATTTCTTCATGATTAACCCTTAATATTAGGCCAAAATTATGTGAGATGCCATGTCATTAGAATCGGCGTTCGAACAAATGACAAATCTAAAGATAGAAGAACTAAACAAAAAGACGACTGGGTAATAAAAGACCGAAAGTTCCATTAAACGGAGAAAAAGGTTCAAATACAAACAAGCAAACCAAAAATACAAACCTGAAAGGAGACTTGATAAGAGTAAACAAACTGAAATGACAAGAATGGAAAGATAAGAGGGCTTTACTTCAAGACAAGATCCGGGTCACAACCCTGAAACAACTCGGACAAAAGAAATGAAAACAAAAACAAACCACCGAAACTCCTCCTGATTACCAAGCATGATTTCTTATATACCAAATTCTGCCGATTGGTTTTGCTGTGGAATACAGATCGGGCTTCTTAATTTTCCTTTCCCTTGTGTATCAATCTGATCATATGGGTCTAAGGGTGAGCTGGCAATGGATTATGATTAATGTTGGGTGCCTCTGGTGTATGAACCTCGATCTTATTGGTGTCAATAAGATTTTGCACTGCATGTTTCAGTTTCCAACATTTCTCGGTATCATGTCCGAGAGCCCCTGAACAATACTCACAGCTTACTGAGCGATCCACATTTGGGGGTAGGGGATTTGGCAATCTTGTCTCAACAGGACTCAACAAACCTATCTGCTTCAATTTGTGGAACAGAGCAGTATAAGTTTCTTCCAACTCAGTGAATGTTCTTTGTGTCTTTTCCTTTCGGAAGGCATGATTCCCTCGGAAACCTGGTCCTGGAGGGTTATTGTAAGCCCTTGGTGGTGGATATGTGTTTCGGGGAGGGTGATTAGGGTGATTTGGGTGGTAGGGTCCGGCTTGGTAATGAGGTGAAGGACCTTTCGATCTGGACCAAGTACCCTCCTCTACCGTTGCAACTTCTTCTCTTCTCTTCTTCCCGAATGCAACCCCTGTGCCATTCTGAATAGCTTGAGTTGTTGCTTTCAACGCGGAATAGCTCAAGATCTTATTGGACTTAAGTCCCTCTTCTATCATTCCGCCCATTTTGACCACCTCATTGAATGATTTACCAACCGATGTCACCAGGTGACTAAAGTAAGTTGGCTCCAGTGTCTGCAAGAAGTAATCTACCATCTCGTTCTCTCTCATCGGGGGATCTACCCTTGCTGCCTGTTCCCTCCAGCGGAACCCAAATTCTCTAAAGCTTTCGGTGGGTTTATTCTCTAACTTTAGCAATGATAAGCGATCAGGGATTATTTCAAGATTATATTGAAACTGGCCGATGAATGCTTGGGCCAGGTCATCCCATGTAAACCATCTGTTGGGATCATGCCCGGTGTACCACTCTAGTGCGGACCCTCCCAAGCTCTGACCGAAGTAAGCTATCAGAAGTTCTTCTCGCCCTCCGGCTCCTCGCATTTTGCTGCAGAAACCTCGGAGATGGGCTACTGGGTCACCATGCTCCTCGTATAGATCAAACTTGGGCATTTTGAACCCAGCGGGTAACTGGACATCTGGAAATGGGCACGGATCTTTGTAAGCAACACTGACTTGGTTGCCTAAACCATGCATATTCCTGAAGGATTGCTCCAGGCTCTTAACTTTTCGAATAACTTCCTCCTGCTCCAAACTTTTGAAGTGCTTTTCCGGTTCTGCCAGGTTATCCCAGTGAAGGGTGTGTGAATGCGGTTTAGGAGCCTTAAAGGTAGGCTCGGGAGAATAAAAATGATTGTCATATATTTGAAAAAGTGGTTCACTGGAAGACTTTTGTAAAGTAGCGGGTGGAGGTGCCACAAAAACAGGGGTAACCGGAGGAGGAGTATTTTGTCTAGCTGGTGGAACCCGGGATGTATAAGGGTTTTCCCCTTGATAATATGGATAGATCGGGGCACTTGTCGAGGGATCAATGGGCGGATGCTCTGGTGCTGGTGTAAGAGTAGGAAGGTTTGGTGATGACTGTCCCCTAGCCCAGGCTAGGTGCATCTCTGCTATTTGTTGTCTCAACCGGTCCACCTCATCTTTCATGATTTGTATCTCTGTTTTATCTCCATCGAGACTTTTGCCGGAACTAGACATGCTTGCTAGAATTGGCCCTTTTGATCTAGTATTGTAATGGTGATTGGCCAGAATATTCTGTCAAGCCAACCGCTAAACTTTCTGGAAATGCAACAAACTTGTAAGCTCACAGAGTTTAACGGATATGTTATCGCACGTTGGATGCAATGCACCTAGTCAGTTAACCATATATGTATTCACTGCATGCATCATTCCAGCTTTTCCTTTTCCATTATCCTTGAAAACCTCTCTCGTTATTAACCTCCTTTTTTTTCATTTTTTTTTTCAAATTGGAATAAAAAAACCTTGTTTTTACAAACACGGCCTTTCAGCGCCTCGGGGACGAAGATTATAAGGCTGTGAGGGTCAATTGACAAAAAAAAATTCTACAAACTCACCCAAAAGTGGCCGTTTATGCAAAGTCAGTCTTCCGGCGTCCCTTTCGGGTACATTCGGCTATTTTTGAAAACGGCATCACTCAACTTATTTACAACGAAAAATTAATTTCGATATTTTTGGCTATTTTTTTTTTGCAAAAGGGGAGGTTGAACTTGATAAAGTTTGCCTACGTATCTCACATCTAGTGAGAATCAAACCAGCGTAGTTCGGTCAAATAAAAACAAACTACATCTGTAAATGAAACAAACTATTTATTATTTTTTCACACATTTTTTTTAATTTTAATTTTTTTTCTTTTTTAAATAAAAAAACAAACTATTTTGAAACTATTTTTTTATTTTTTTTATTTTACAACAAACGTTTTTATTTATTTTTAAGTAAAAAAAAACAAAAAAAACAAACTATTTTGAAACTATTTTTTTTTATTTTCCTCAATATAAAAAAAACCGGTTAGCCTGCAAGTCCGAAGCAAATGAATGCGTAAAACAAACAGGATGCAGCAGGATGGTCTTTTCATTTCAGGTCATCTGTCCTAGACAGGCCCAACCCCTGTGTTGAGCCTCTCTAAGTCAATATGCACACGATGCAAATAAGCGTTCC
The DNA here is from genome assembly GCA_032618575.1 of Nicotiana noctiflora. Taxonomy (NCBI): domain Eukaryota; kingdom Viridiplantae; phylum Streptophyta; class Magnoliopsida; order Solanales; family Solanaceae; genus Nicotiana; species Nicotiana noctiflora. The sequence goes on along the minus strand of JASVEL010011966.1, from coordinate 212,336 downwards.
TACTAGGGATCCGGTATGAAGTTTTGTTATACTAGCAACCCAGGAATACAGAAGCTTCACCGGTTTTGCAACTTATCCAAACCTCGTTCTAAAATGGAAATTAGACACTATACATAAAAGAAGTCACACGAAGTGCACCCTTCTTCATGATTTAGAAGACTCAGAGAGGAGATTGGTTTCGGCACAATTTATATGTACGGTTCAAAAAATATCAAAGCGATAAAAATATCATTTTGCACATTTAAACCCAAGATAATAATAAACCAAATACAACAATTATTCAAAACTCGAGTTCTAAAACCTCTGATCTAGTGGTTTTGGGTTTATCATCTTTTTGGAAAAGGTGTCTAGACTGGCTTTAACTCGAGCCGAGGAGTGTCAGTGCACCGGTAGCATGGCTTTCCGGCTTAATTGACAATGCTCCCCGCCTAAACAGGTGTGACTACAAATCCTTCACTGGGTGCCAAGCACCACAGCTATCTTGAGAAAAACGGGCTATGTCCAGCAAATGCCCGAGATTATATTTCAAAGAGACTCAGAAGAAGAAAACGGGTATCAGCACAATTTATATACAATTCACAAAATATAAAAGCAGTAAAAACAATATTTAGCACATTAATACAAACATATAATAAAATCGGATAATAAATAAGCCAAATACAACAATTATTCAAAGCTCGAATTCTTAAACCCTGAACCAGTGGTTCTGGGTTTGGCATCCCCAGCAGAGTCGCCAGAGCTGTCACACCTCCTTTTGGCGCGCTTACCCCGAAGGATAATGCATAAGGGAGTTTTTCCAATTTAAGTGACAATATTCGAAATGAGATTATTTATTTATTTCAGATTCGCCACTTGGAATAAATTATGGTGTCCCAAGTCACCGATTTATTTAAATCCCAAATCGAGGAAATTTTCGACTTTCCAAATGAAGTCTGCGAACCAGAAATTCTAAGTAAGGAATTCTGTTGACCCGAGGGAAGGTGTTAGGCACCCCTGGATCCCGTGGTTGTAGCACGGTCGCTTAAATTATTGTAATGGCTAAATATTTGATTTTAAAGTATATTCAATACTATAATGCAATTTTAAATTATTTACCGCGTTTGATTATTTTTTAAGAAAAAGTGAACATTCTTATTGAGGGGCCCCGCGATTTTGTTTTCTATTTAGCAAGGCTCGTAACATTTTTTATTTAAAAGGATAATCCTAAAGTGACTACATTTTTTTTATTTAGTTTATCTTTAAAAGAAAAGAAAAAGTCCTAATTAATTACATGCTTAAAATGCTATTCTATATTAGTACAAAAGGTGTTCCCTCACAAGCCGACTAAATGACAAATTTATTTTTCAAAATATAGAACTAACTACAATTTGACAAAACTAATAAAACGGAAAATAACAACAAATATTAATCAACAACTTCTCTATTTCATTTCAAAACTTCAACTTTCAATTCGATCTTATATCAAAACATAATTTTTAGAATGTGTACCTGGTATTGAAAAGAAGGGGAAGATGGAAAATCGACAGGCCGGTGAAAGTACAGCAACAACAACAATAACAACCAGCAGTAGCTTCAACACCTCAATCCAAAATATCCCAGCAATATGGAGAAAAACCAGTAAAAATAGAGAAGAAAAATATATTCCGAAATTTCTCTTTGCTTTCTCTCTCTAGCTTTGAACTCTCTTCAATTCTCAAAAGAAACTCTCAAAAATTAAATTATGTCCGTGTATATTTTTGTATCCAGAGTGTATATCGAGTGTATACTGCTCTCTTTTTTTCCTTATTTTTCTTCTCTTCCTATTGTTTCCTCTCTTTTTTCCACCCCTTTTTTCATAAATCCTCTCTTCTATTTATAGGCAAGAATTTCGAAAATTTTCAGATTTTTTATTAAAAAGAAAAATATTTTTTTAATTTAAAGAAAACCCACTAATCCATGTTTTCTTCTCCTTGTTTTCTTCCTTGATTTCCTTGCTCCCCACTACTTTATGTCATGTGATTATGATTATTTTTTGGCTAAAAAAATCTGAAATTTTCTTCTTGGGCCAAGGGGTTTTGGGTTGGGTAAGGGTGCTTAGGATTGGGCTTGTAACTTAATTTGCAAGATGGCCCAATCCAATTTTTTCTATTTTGTTCTTCTCCATTATTCAACTTCCTAATTAATAAAGCCCAAAATACTAAGATTAATTTATAAAAACTAAAAATTATCTTGAAATACTAATTAACTCATATTAATAATTATCACACAAAATTAAACATTAATAAAAATAAAATTGCACGATTTGGACATTAAATGCTTAAAAAATGCAAAATACATATTTTTTATGACTTTTTATTTCTGTAAAATAAACTTAATTGTAAACTTGAATTTTATATACATACGCAACATATTTTTTTTGTATATTTTATTTATTTAAACAAGCAAATATGCACAGATAAAAATGCAAATAATACAAGAAAAATAACACAAAATTCACAACAATTGCAAGAAAACTAAAATTATTTTATTTTGAATCTTTGGGAGTATTTCTCTTATAGGGCAAAAATCACGTGCTCACACTACCACAAACAGAACCTAGGTTGCGTAATCTACCTCCTCTTTTATGTCTTATCGGAGCGTTAGGGAAGTTATCCAGAATGGGCGTTTTTCTGGGGTTAGAAATCGATGAATCCATGGATGCAAATGTTGAAGCAAAGCAAGAAGCAATTCGAAGGGCAAAAGTGTTCAATATGTTTTATGAAGAACAAGACAAAAAAAGGGCTATATTTATACTATTGGGAAAAATTTCGATGATGAAGGAACCGCAATGATGATAACTGATACTTCATAAAAATTGAAGCAAAAAAGAAAGCCTAAAAAGGTATTGCAAAATAGTGTAACCAATGAGAAAGTGACACGTGTCTAGTGTGTTAAAAAGAAGTTACAATTGAAGCGTCAACTTTGTGAGAGTATTAATGGTGACAAAAATCCTCCTTTAATGAATTTCAGTTCCCAAATATTCAAACTGATAAATAAATGGAAAGTGGGGGGACTATCTGTATTGTGGAAAATTGTATACATAAATGAATGGTGACGTGTCATGACACGTGGAATAGACAATAAGTTTTAATTAGTCTAAGAATTATAAACTGGTGCGAACAAAAAAAAGGTACGAAACAGAAAGAGGTACGAGATAAGAGGCTCAACAACCTCGTACCTATTTGAGAACAGTTACATACTGTAACGACCCGACCCGTCGTTACGGGAATTACCACCCCGTTACCTTGTATTTACATATATTATGCTTCTAAAACAGTATTAGAGTATATCGGGTGAGTTAGGAGTGATTTGGATTGAAAATGAAACAAATAGCATGTTTGAAGAAAGCTTGAATATGAAAAGTCAACAAAGAGTTGACTATTGAGTTAGAGTGCCCGGAACCGGATTCTGATAATTCGACTAGTTCCGGGGGATCATTTATGACTTAGGAGAACAATCGGAATTGAATTCGGAGGTCCGGTGTAGTTTTAAGCTTGAATTGGCGAATGTTGAATTTTGGCGAAACCCGGATGGTAGGTGATATTTTCATCCGGGGGTCGGAATGGAATTCCGACAATTTTTGTAGCTTCGTTATGTGATTTTGGATGTATCTGCAAATTTTCAGGTCATTCGGACATCGTTTGACCGGGTTTTGGATTGAATGTTAGTTTTGAAAGTTTTGAAGAAACTTAGGCTTGAATCCGTGAGTAAATGGAGATTTTGATGTTTAGTATGGTGTTTTTATGATTGGAACAAGTTAGTATCATGTTTTGGAGTATGTTGGTGGTTTTCGTTGGGGTCCCGGGGGTCTCGGGATGAATCCGAGGGTCCAAACGGACCATTTTTGGAAGAAAAGAGAAGGCTGGTTGTTGTCATAAACGCAGCAGGCTTTTGCTCTCCGCGATCGCGGGGAGGGGGACGCGATCGCGTAGAGCTGGGGGCTAGGCCATCGCGATCGCAGGGATCACCAGCCGCGATCGCGTAGAATTAACCGGGTGGCCATCGCGATTGCATTATCATCTACGCGATCGCGTAGAAGAGAAATGGGTCCAGGGAAATATGTGCTACGCGATCGCAGGAAGAGGGACGCGATCGCGTGAAGCCGGGTGATTGTACATCGCGATCGCGTGAGGGGAGTCGCGATCGCGTGAGGCGAGTCGCGATCGCGTAGAACAAAATGTTCTGGCAGTGAATTTATATCACAGAACAGAGGGGTTACGGGTTTACACCCCCAAAACATAATTTTGAGCCCTAGAGAGAAGAAAACTCGAGGAAATCACTGAGAAGTCATCGGGTATTCGTCGGAGGTAAGATTCTTGACTCAAAAACATCATTTTCTGGTAGTATTAACATCAATCTTCATGAAATTGGGTTGAAATCTTGAAGAAATGTGACCCAAAATATTGAAAACGGGATTTTGAGTTTTGAGAGACCATTTGAACTCCGATTTCGATAAATTTTATATGCACGGACTCGTGGCGAGATAAGGATCGCGTTGGTACTAATTTCGGAATTTTCCGAGCAGTGGGGCCCGGGGTCGGGTTTTACCAACTTAGTGTAATTATGCGAATTTCATATAAATTGAAGTGGGTTATGATTCTTTGACCCGTATTTGATATAATTATTGTTATTTGACTAGATTCTACACACGAGGCAACAAAATTCAAAGAAAAAGGCATCGCGGACGAGTCTACGACCGGCTAGAGGTGAGTAGTTTGTGTATATGGTAGCCTGAGGGTTCGAAACCCCGGCTTAGCACATTGTGACGCTAGTAGGGCGTGGCTCGCACACCGTGGCAGGTGCGGGATTGATTGTGACCGGGGATTTAGACTTGGTCCATCCCGGAAATGAATAATATGTTATTAGTGTTGGAAATACACTACAACAACAACAACAACCTAGTATAATCCTACTTAGTGGGGTCTGGTAGTGTTGGAAATACTCTGTATTTGCTATATTTGTGGGCTGTAAGCCTTGTTTGGGGCCTTGTGCCGACCTGTAGTGTCCTTATAGGACAATATTTATGTGATAGCTATAATTGCTTAAATCACTGATCTCAGTCCTGGAAATTGAAATCACACTTTTGAAATGCTAAGTCACCGGCTTTTACAAATCTAATAAAGTTAAAGTATTTTTCATAAATTATGAATTGAGAACTGGAATTAAGAATAATGAATTGTTTTGTGACTTATTTGCTTATTGTGGACTGAGCATGGGATCGGGCTGCACACCGCAGTGGTTGATATGAGGGTCGGGCTGCACGCCGCAGCAGTATTGCGCTTGGGCTGTAGGAGCCCCTCCGAAGTCTGTACACACCCCCAGTGAGCGTCGTCGACGTTAAATTGGATCGGGCTACACGCCGTAGCGGTTATGTGCATTGTATTGCATCTGTATTTGTTTAATTACTCTATGGTAGCTGTATTGTATTATTGTTGCTAGTTCGTAGGAGATTCGGACCGTAGTGTAGCTTCATATTGTGGTATTTTGTGGATTTCTTACTGTCAGCTACATATATATATTTGTTACTCACTGAGTACTTAGTACTCACCCCTACTCCCTGCACCTTTTGTGTGCAGACTCAGGTACTCAGGAGCAGTAGACGGGCATCTCCGGCGTTTACATTGTCACATCGAGTTGCTGAGGTAGCTGCCTACGTTCGCAGAACCTAGCTTCTCCTCTCATTCCAGTTGTTATTTTATATTTTGTATTCAGACTTGAGTACTTCCATATCGTACTCTCTATTTCCTGTTGGGTTTTGTTAGAGGCTCTAGACTTGTGACTCCGGATCTTTGGGAGTGTCAATACTTTTGTTCAGTATTATTATTATTGGAGTTCTTAAACTCATATATTCTTCTTGGGTTGTCCATTTGGGGACTGGTATTGTGTTATAATTAAATTGTTGGTCCGGCTGGCCTAGCTTGATTGTTGGGCGCCATCACGACCGGATTTGGGTCGTGACAAGTTGGTATCGAGCTCTAGGTTATTAGGATTCGCGAGTCATGAGCCGGTTTAGTAGGATTTCGTAGATCGGTACGTAGACGTCCGTATCTATCTTCGAAGGGCTACGAAACTTTAGGAAAAACCTCATTTTCTTGAATTCTTATCGTGCGATTTGTGTTATCATGAAATTAAATCTTTCCATATTCTATTCTCTCGCGAGATGGCGAGAACACGAGCTAACGGACGTGGCGGACGACCACCGTTGGCACCCGAGAGGTCGTGGTCGTGGCGGTAGGCGGCAGACGACCGCGCACCGGCACTGCCGACCCGCCGACCGCTCGGACTCGGGACCGAGTTCCGGCGGCGGACGCTCGGCGGCTCGGGTTCGGGCCTATTGTGATACCTGGTCTTCAGAAGACTTTGGCTCAGATTCTATTAGTATGCACTGGCTTGGCTCAGGTAGTTGCAGGCTCTACTGCAGCGTCTTCTTCACAGGCAGGGGGAGGGAATCAGACCCCCATGGCTCGCACACCCGATCTGGTAGTACAGGGTATTCAGGCGCCTGGGGCAGCTCCAGTTCAGCCAGCTGCACCCGTTGCACCAGCCCCTGCTCATGTGGTTCCAGTTATGCCTGACGATGAGCAGCGTCGTCTGGAGAGGTTTGAGAGGCTACAGCCTCTAGCGTTCAGTGGTGCTGAGGGCGAGGACGCCCAGGGTTTTCTTGATAAATGTCAGCGTATGCTTCGCACCGCGGGTATTCTGGAGTCCAACGGTGTTGCTTTCGCCACTTTTCAGTTCACATGTCCAGCATTTCAGTGGTGAGAGGATTTTGAGAGGCGTAGGCCCGCGCCCCTCACTTGGCAGCAGTTCTCCACGGTATTTTTTGAGAAGTATGTGCCTCAGTCCCAGAGGGAGGAGCTGCGTCGTCAGTTTGAGTGGCTGAAGCAGGGGGAGATGACAGTTAATCAGTACGAGATGAGATTCACACAGCTGGCCCGTCATGCCATGTGGATGGTTCCTACAGACAGTGAGAGGATTCGGTGATTTATTGATGGTCTTATTTATCCCATCCGCATATTGATGACCAGGGAGAGAGTTTCGATAGTTACCTTTGAGGAGGTGGTTGATGCTGCCCGTCACGTTGAGACAGATTGCCGCAGAGAGCGGGAGGAGAGAGAGGCTAAGAGGCCTCGTAGTACTGGCAGTTACAGTGGTGCTCCGTCTAGGGGCCAATTTCAGCATAGCAGAGGTCGCTCTTTCAGGTCTCATCAGTCTGGACGTACAGAGTCCAGTGGGGTTTCATCTGATCGTGGTCGTCAAGGCCAGCAGGGTTATCAGGGTCGGCAGAGCCGTCAGCAGAGTCAGCCTGCACTGAGTGCTCTTCCAGCTCAGAGCTCTGCTCCTGTTTCCTCAGCACAGGATTCATCGGTAGCGAGGGGTCCTCAGCAGCACCTTCTCCCATCTTCAGGCCGTTGTTTTGAGTGCTGTGATTTGGGCCATATCAGGAGAGAGTGTCCTCAGTGGCTTCGTAAGCGGTCTCGGCGGAGGGATCAGCCTTCGTCTTCTACTCCTGTTTCTTCAGCGCCAGCACAGTCGGCTAGGACTGGTGGCCAGGTATCCAGAGGTCGCCCTAGGGGCGAGGATCGTACTGGTGGAGGCCAGGCTCGTTTCTATGCTCTTCGGATAGGAAGGATGCTAGTGCTTCAGATGCGGTCATTTTAGGTATTATCTCAGTCTGCCACAGGGATGCTTTTGTCTTATTTGATCCCGGATCCACCTATTCTTATGTCTCTACTTATTTTGCACATCATTTGGGTACGACCCGTGGTATTCTTGCTTTGCCCGTACATGTGTCTACCCCAGTAGGGGATACTGTTGTTGTGGATCAGGTATATCGATCCTGTATTATTACTATTGGGGGTCTGGAGACCCGAGTTGATTTATTACTACCGGGCATGGTGGATTTCGATGTAATTCTAGGCATGGATTGGCTATCTCCTTACCATGCGATTCTGGACTGTCATGCCAAGACAGTCACACTAGCTATTCCAGGTAATCCGAGGATCGAGTGGCGTGGCTTGACCGATTATGTGTCCGACAGGGTGATTTCTTATATAAAGGCCCAACGAATGATTGGCAAGGGTTGTTTATCTTATTTGGCCTTCATTAGAAATGTTGAGGCCGAGACACCCGGTCTTGATTCGGTCCCCATTGTGAGGGAGTTTCCGGATGTATTTCCAGCAGACCTGCCAGGCATGCCACCTGACCGAGATATTGATTTTGGTATTGACTTGGTGCGGGGCACTCAGCCCATTTCTATTCCTCCCTATCGCATGGCACCAGCAGAGTTAAAAGAATTGAAAGAACAACTTCGGGAACTCTTAGATAAGGGTTTCATTCGTCCGAGTGTGTGTCACCCTGGGGTGCACCGGTGTTGTTCGTAAAGAAGAAAGATGGCACAATGAGAATGTGCATTGATTACGGGCAGCTGAACAAGGTAAGAGTGAAGAATAAGTACCCATTACCTCGTATTGAGGACCTATTTGATCGGCTACAGAGGAGCTAGTGTATTTTCTAAGATTGATCTTCGATCGGGCTATCATCGATTGAAGATCGGGGACTCGGATATTATGAAGACAGCGTTCGGGATGCGATATGGGCACTACGAGTTCCTGGTGATGTCTTTCGGGTTGACTAATGCCCCGGCGAGCATTCATGCACTTGATGAATAGTGTATTTCGGCCGTACCTTGATTCTTTTGTGATTGTGTTTATTGATGATATCCTGGTATATTCACGCAGCCGGGAGGAGCATGCACAGCATTTGAGAGTGGCATTGCAGAGGTTGAGGAGAAGAAAAACTTTATGCAAAATTCACTAAGTGTGAGTTATGGCTTGATATTGTGACTATCCTGGGACATGTAGTGTCCAATGATGGTATTCGGGTTGATCCACAGAATGTCAAGGCAGTGCAGAATTGGCCCAGACCTTCCTCAGCTACAGAGATTCGGAGTTTTCTTGGCTTGGCAGGCTATTATCGTCGGTTTGTTCATGATTTCTCATCTATTGCTTCACCGTTGACTAAGCTGACACAGAAGAATGCCCCATTTGTGTGGTCCGATGAATGTGAGGAGAGCTTTCAGAGGCTCAAGGAGGCTTTGACCACAGCTCCAGTACTTGTGTTACCATCGGCCTCAGGGTCGTATACGGTGTATTGTGATGCTTCCAGAGTTGGACTCGGTTGTGTGTTGATGCAGGAGGGTAGAGTTATTGCATATGCTTCTCGTCAGCTAAAACCCCACGAGAAGAACTATCCTGTTCATGATTTGGAGTTAGCTGCTATTGTTCATGCCTTGAAGATTTGGAGGCATTACTTATATGGTGTATCTTGTGATGTATATACGGACCACCGCAGCCTTCAGCATTTGTTTAAGCAGAAAGATCTAAATTTGAGGCAGCGAAGATGGCTTGAGTTGCTTAAAGACTATGATATTACCATCTTGTATCATCCCGGAAAGGCCAATGTAGTGGCTGATGCATTAAACCGGAAGGCTATTAGTATGGGCAGTTTGGCGTATATTCCAGTTGGGGAGAGACCCCTAGCAGTTGATGTTCAGGCGTTAGCTAATCGGATGGTAAGGCTGGATATTTCTGAGCCCAATCGGGTGATGGCTTGTGTAGTAGCTCGTTCTTCTTTATATGATCGTATTCGAGAGCGCCAGGTATGATGATCCACACTTACTTGTCCTTAAGGACAGAGTTAAGCATGATGATGCCGGAGATGTCACTATTGATAGTGATGGTGTATTGCGGATGCAGGGCCGGATATGCGTGCCCAATGTTGATGGCCTTCGTGAGTTGATATTGGAGGAAGCCCACAGCTCGCGGTATTCTATTCATCCAGGAGCCGCGAAGATGTATCAGGATTTGAAGCATTACTGGTGGAGAAAGATGAAGAAAGATATTGTGAGCCATGTGGCTCGGTGTCTAAACTGTCAGCAGGTCTAGTATGAGCATCAGAGACCTGGTGGTGTATTCCAGCGTATTGATATTCCTGAGTGGAAGTGGGAAAGGATTACTATGGACTTTGTTAGTAGACTCCCTCGGACAGCGAGGAAGTTTGATTCAATTTGGGTGGTGGTGGATAGGCTGACCAAGTCAGCTCACTTCATCCCGGTGTGTACTACCTATACCTCGGAGCGGTTGGCAGAGATATTCATCCGTGAGATAGTGAGATTGCATGGAGTTCCCATTTCCATTATATCAGACAGAGGTACCCAGTTCACATCTCAGTTCTGGAGGACATTTCAGCGAGAGTTGGGTTCACAGGTAGAGTTGAGCACAGCATTTCATCCACAGACGGATGGGCAGTCTGAGCGTACTATTCGGATATTGGAGGACATGTTGCGTGCTTGTGTCATTGATTTTGGTGGTTCATGGGCTGATTATTTGCCTTTGGCGGAGTTTGCTTACAATAATAGCTATCGGTCCAGCATTCAGATGGCACCGTATGAAGCTTTATATGGGAGGCGGTGTAGATCTCCAGTTGGTTGGTTCGAGCCCGGCGAGGCTAGGTTGTTGGGGACAGAGTTAGTCCAAGATGCCTTAGACAAGGTAAAGGTGATTCAGGAGAGACTTCGCACAGCTCAGTCGCGTCAGAAGAGTTATGCAGACCGGAAGGTCCGAGATGTGTCTTATTCAGTAGGTGAGAAGGTGTTGCTGAAAGTTTTGCCTATGAAGGGTGTTATGAGGTTTGGAAAGAAAGGAAAGTTGAGCCCAAGGTTCATTGGACCTTTTGAGGTGCTTAGGAAAGTTGGGGAGGTGGCTTATATGCTTGCTTTGCCACCCAGTTTGTCGGGAGTTCACCCGGTGTTCCATGTATCTATGCTCCGGAAGTATGTCGGAGACCCGTCTCATGTGTTGGACTTCATCTTGATTCAGCTAGATGAGGATTTGACTTATGATGTGGAACTGGTAGCCATTTTGGGTCGACAGGTTCGTAAGCTGAGATCCAAGGACATAGCTTCAGTGAAAGTGCAGTGGAGAGGTCGTCCCGTGGAGGAAGCAACTTGGGAGACCGAGCAGGAAATGCGGAGCAGATATCCACACTTGTTTGATGCTCCAGGTATGTTTCTTAACCCGCTCGCGGACGAGCGTTTGTTTAAGTTCGGGAGAATGTAACGACCCGGCCCGTCGTTATGGGAATTTCCACCCCGTTACCTTGCATTTACATATATTATGCTTTTAAAACAGTATTAGAGTATATCGGGTGAGTTAGGAGTGATTTGGATTGAAAATGAAACAAATAACATGTTTGAAGAAAGCTTGAATATGAAAAGTCAACCAAGAGTTGACTATTGAGTTAGAGTGCTCGGAACCGGATTCTGATGATTCGACTAGTTCCGGGGATCATTTATGACTTAGGAGAACAATCGGAATTGAATTCGGAGGTCCGGTGTAGTTTTAAGCTTGAATTGGCGAATGTTGAATTTTAGCGAAAACCGGATGGTAGGTGATATTTTGATCCGGGGGTCGGAATGGAATTCCGACAATTTCTGTAGTTTCGTTATGTGATTTTGGATGTGTCCGCAAATTTTCAGGTCATTCGGACATCGTTTGACCGGGTTTTGGATTGAATGTTAGTTTTGAAAGTTTTGAAGAAACTTAGGCTTGAATCCGTGAGTAAATGGAGATTTTGATGTTTAGTATGGTGTTTTTATGATTGGAACAAGTTCGTATCATGTTTTGGAGTATGTTGGCGGTTTTCGTTGGGGTCCCGGGGGCCTCGGGATGAATTCGGACCATCAAACGGGCATTTGGAACTTGGAAAATCTGCCTGGTTGCTGTCATAAACGCAGCAGGCTTTTGCTCTCCGCGATCGCGGGGAGGGGGACGCGATCGCGTAGAGCTGGGGGCTAGGCAATCGCGATCGCATGATCACCAGCCGCGATCGCGTAGAATTAAGCGGGTGGCCATCGCGATCGCATTATCATCTACGCGATCGCGTAGAAGAGAAATGGGTCCAGGGAAATATGTGCTACGCGATCGCAGGAAGAGGGACGCGATCGCGTGAAGCCGGGTGATTGTACATCGCGATCGCGTGAGGGGAGTCGCGATCGCGTGAGGCCGAGTTTTTGAACATCGCGATCGCGTGAGGCGAGTCGCGATCGCGTAGAACAAAATGTTCTGGCAGTGAATTTATATCACAGAACAGAGGGGTTACGGGTTTACACCCCCAAAACATAATTTTGAGCCCTAGAGAGAAGAAAACTCGAGGAAATCACTGAGAATTCATCGGATATTCGTCGGAGGTAAGATTCTTGACTCAAAAACATCATTTTATGGTAGTATTAACATCAATCTTCATGAAATTGGGTTGAAATCTTGAAGAAATGTGACCCAAAATATTGAAAACGGGATTTTGAGTTTTGAGAGGCCATTTGAACTCCGATTTCGATAAATTTTATATGCACGGACTCGTGGCGAGATAAGGATCGCGTTGGTACTAATTTCGGAATTTTCCGAGCAGTGGGGCCCGGGGTCGGGTTTTACCAACTTAGTGTAATTATGCGAATTTCATATAAATTGAAGTGGGTTATGATTCTTTGACCCGTATTTGATATAATTATTGTTATTTGACTAGATTCTACACACGAGGCAACGAAATTCAAAGGAAAAGGCATCGCGGACGAGTCTACGACCGGCTAGATGTGAGTAGTTTGTGTATATGGTAGCCTGAGGGTTCGAAACCCCGGCTTAGCACATTGTGACGCTAGTAGGGCGTGGCTCGCACACCGTGGCAGGTGCGGGATTGATTGTGACTGGGGATTTAGACTTGGTCCATCCCGAAAATGAATAATATGTTGTTAGTGTTGGAAATACTCTGTATTTGCTATATTTGTGGGCTGTAAGCCTTGTTTGGGGCCTTGTGCCGACCTGTAGTGTCCTTATAGGACAATATTTATGTGATAGCTATAATTGCTTAAATCACTGATCTCAGTCCTGGAAATTGAAATCACACTTTTGAAATGCTAAGTCACCAGCTTTTACAAATCTAATAAAGTTAAAGTATTTTTCATAAATTATGAATTGAGAACTGGAATTAAGGATAATGAATTGTTTTGTGACTTATTTGCTTATTGTGGACTGAGCATGGGATCGGGCTGCACGCCGTAGTGGTTGATATGAGGATCGGGCTGCACGCCGCAGCAGTATTGCGCTTGGGCTGTAGGAGCCCCTCCGGAGTCTGTACACACCCCCAGTGAGCGCCGTCGACGTTAAATTGGATCGGGCTACACGCCGTAGCGGTTATGTGCATTGCATTGCATCCGTATTTGTTGAATTACTCTGTGGTAGCTGTATTGTATTATTGTTGCTAGTTCGTAGGAGATTCGGACTGTAGTGTAGCTTCATATTGTGGTATTTTGTGGATTTCTTACTGTCAGCTACATATATATATTTGTTACTCACTGAGTACTTAGTACTCACCCCTACTCCTTGCACCTTTTGTGTGCAGACTCAGGTACACAGGAGCAGTAGACGGACATCTCCAGCGTTTACATTGTCACATCGAGTTGCTGAGGTAGCTGCCTACGTTCGCAGAGCCTAGCTTCTCCTCTCATTCCAGTTGTTATTGTATATTTGTATTCAGACTTGAGTGCTTCTATATCGTACTCTCTATTTCTTGTTGGGTTTTGTTAGAGGCTCTAGACTTGTGACTCCGGATCTTTGGGAGTGTCGGTACTTTTGTTCAGTATTATTATTATCGGAGTTCTTAAACTCATATATTCTTCTTGGGTTGTCCATTTGGGGACTGGTATTGTGTTATAATTAAATTGTTGGTCTGGCTGGCCTAGCTTGATTGTTGGGCGCCATCACGACCGGATTTGGGTCGTGACACATACAAGCAACAGGAATAATAATGAACCTGACTAAAGAAGAATATAGAAATACAGCATTTTAAGAGTAATAAATGATAGAACTGTTAAGGAATATTTGTATTCAGTGTAATGATTATGTAACATAGCATTTAATATCATTAATTATTTATAATAGCCTCATTATGGCATTGATGTAACGTACATTCCTAAAGATTCTCAAAAGGACCTATAAAAGGAAAAATATGTAATCAGTTGAGACACAAGTTACTATTGAAATTCTCATTTACTAGCTTACATATTTGAGTACTTCGAAATTCTTTTCTTTATTTAATTTTCGATTATCAATAACTCAATTCTTCTAATTTTTAGCTTTGACTAAAAAGTCTATTTTTTTTGTTAAACAACGTCTATTTGCTCAAAACGTCGATCGAAGTCAACTCATATGGACTTTTAAAGCATATATTAACATTTTTCTCTATTTTTTCACATAAAAACCTTCTGAAAGAAAACACGGACCGCACACACAACTTATACACCTCTTTGTTATAAATGTAATATATTGCTACAAGTTCTTCGTAATAGTTAATTAAGATGTCGAAGAGATTGTCATCCCCTTTTGAGGAATTTTTTAAGAAATAGTCATATTTACAATTGGTAATTGAAAAATAGTTACTGTTTCAAAAATAATCGAAATTCAGTCAATTTTCATGTAAAGATAAAATTTGCACGAAAATACTCTTAAAAATCAAGAAATTTTTCAACATAATATGCTGGAATTCGAATTTTGTATATATAAGCTTCTGACATAATATGTTGGAATTCTATCACAATATGTTGGACGTTTATATGTAGGAGCTCCATAATCTCGCATATTATGTTGGAACTTTCTATTTGCAGGAGTTCCAACATAATATGCTAGAATTTATACGCAAGAGCTCCATAATCAAGCATATTATGATGGAACTTCCCGTGTGCTGGAGTTTCAACACAATATGCTAGAATTTATACGCAGGAACTCCATAATCTAACATATTATGCTGGAACTTTTTGTGTTTCATCAAACAAATGGCTATTTTCAATGATTTTGCAAACGCTAACTATTTTACAATTACCAGTTCGAAAATTGGCTAGCCCGTGATAATCAAAACCTTTTGTGCCTTTGTAGTTCTCGTTCATCAACGGATTCAATTAGATATATGCTAGCAATATACCACCAAAAATAGTACTCAATATTTATACTCAATTAGCTGCATTGGACCAAAAGGAAATTAATAGAGAACTTCATAGAAGAAAAAACGAAACCAGAACTAGAACTCAGACTATTTCCATAAACATATCTTTTGTTTCATTCTTGATTAGAAGAATAATTACAAAATTAAGGCAAACAAGTGCAAAAACTGAACCCGTGAAAATGCTCTGTAGTCAAGGGAAATGAAATGTTAGAAAGCATAACAACCCAAAAGGGTGAAAGGTACAGAAAACAAAAAAGGTAGAAGGTTAATTACATTTTTACTACAAAATAAATACAGAAATCAAAATTAAGAGGCAGTGAGTTATATGAAGAAACTAGGTTTTGAGTTGTGATAAGTTAATGCCACTCATCTTTTGTCTCTCTTCTTCTTTTTCTTCCTCTTCATCCTCTGCATCCCAAAGAAAGTGTGCATAGGAGGCCAATACATAACTGCATCATATAAAACTTATGACTTAAAACTTTTGTGTATTGGAAGTCTATAATTTTGATGATCTATAACATTATGTAAATTTTTGTAATTATTATCATTTGATAATCTAGAAAAAACAACAAATAACCTATTACTTTCTCTGTCTATTTTATGTGACATACTTTTCGAGTTAGTTTGTTCAATTAAAAATAATTTAATTACTTCTCATTTTACTTTTAATGAGATAATTTATAATCACACAAATATCTATTATTTATTTTAAACCATAAATTTAAAAAAAAAATTCTTTTCAAAATTATAAAACAACACATAAATTGGATATGAGTATAATAGATTAAAATACACTGATGATCTTGTTTAACTTTTTTTGGTGTGACGGAAAATTAGAAAAGAAATTACAAGGTGGAAAATTGAATCTATCATCAACAAGGAGAAAGCTCAGGTAGCCAATTCCAACCCGAGCTACTAAAGTTCCAATGTGGTCTAGAATTTATGTTTATTTGTATTTCACTTGTTCGGTACCCGTATTAAAATTCGTATTTCGAATTGGTCGAGTATAATAAATAAATTTATTTTTATTATTTCATAGCATATATGAATTCTCACCAATCGTTAGGGGCAGCTTTAACAGCTTTCTCAAAGTAGTTGTGAGCACGGGGTGCATCTTTATGGGATCTCCAAATTAAATCAGCATAGAGTGAAAGTGTATTTCCATCACTTGGATTTGCCAATATTGCTCTCCCACAATATTCTTCTGCTTTCACTAAGTTTCCACGCACCTGTTCCATTTTCAATTTACAAAATGATGAACAACTTGGGACCCGGTTTTGTCAAATAAATTTGGACTTTATTTGTTGAATAGGTATTTGGCTATAAATTTTGCTTACACTTTGGGCCAAAATATTACTATTATATTTTTAAAAATTATTCCAAACTTTTGTGTTTCATAAAAGAGCCCACCATTTATTATTTTGTAACGATGTTGCTTCGTATTCTCGGTCATCTGATAGTGTACCATGTAGTTCATTATAAAAATGATAACTATGGTTTGCAATAATATCATGAATGTTATTGATAATGGTATTGTTGGGTATTCATGATAGTTTTTAGAACCTGTGGGTATAAGTCATGTTTCATGTTTTTACCAAATAAATTTGGGAAATATGTTTTGAAAACTGGTGTTCAAACACATTTTCACTTTTATATCAAACTTCACCCAAATCAGATTTTTCAAAATAAATTCGAGAATCTCTGGCCAAACGCTACCTTAGAAATATAGTAAACATCTCTCCAACTTTAATGCTTTTGTTTTGCAACTAAAATAGTACTCCCTCCGATCCATGATAAGAGACCGATTTACTTTTTTATTTTGGTCCAAAATAAGTGTCTATATAATCAAGAAAAAATTTAATTTATTTTTACAAAATTACCCTTATGTACATATTCCTAAAAAATTTTCTCACTCCACATTAAATAACAATTAAAGGTAGTTTAGTCATACTATATATTATTGTAAATAATTTAGTATTTTTTTAGTGGACGTGCCAAAAGTACATTTGTCAATTATTATGAACCGGAGAAAGTACTAGTAATTAATGTCTTCTCAATTATCAAAAAATTAAAATTTTCACCACAATAAAACCGATATTCACAAAAAGGAACTTTTGTAGTCAAAGTTATTCTGAACTTACTTCCAGAAAAGAACAAAAAGATTTAGTAAGAGAATTTGCAGTTCACTACTTAAATTTGCTAAAAACGTACTTCTCTCTCTATTTAATTTTAAGTGACACTTTTTCCTTTTTTAATCTGGTTCCGAAAAAAAATACCTTTCTATATTTGGATATAATTTACTTCTAACCTAAAATTCTCATATTACATTTAAATAATACAAAATAGCTATAGAATGTTAATTATGACATGTTTACAATCACAATTCCAAAGGATGATCTTGATATATGTCAAAAGTCTTCTACTTAATATTTAATTCTTATATTTTATGTATAGTCCAAGTACCACCATAAAATAAAATTAAGGTGTATCATTTTAACCCGCACACCTTTGTAAATTACTGATGGTAAAAATACAACAAAACAAATTACTATTCTTCCATTTTAATTTAGATAACACATTTTGTTTATCGAAATTCAAATTGCTTTAAGTTTGATCAATATTTTAAAATATATTTTTATCATATTGACATGAGAAAAACTTGTAACTTATAGTATTTTTTGTGTAATTTTGTATAACTAAATTTTAATTTTAAAATTCGGAATTAAACTAATTTATATATCATCTAAATTAAAACAGAAAGGGTATATAATAGTACCTCTTTCAAGAATCTTGCATAATTTCCGAGAAGAAGTGAACTCTCAGGATTAGCTTGAATCATTTTTGTGTAATACAAATCAGTACTATCATTCCCATGATTTGATGAACCCCAGTACTCAGAACCATCATCACCATGTCCACCACCATAATTACCACCTCCGCCACCACATATCTTTCCACCACCAACTCCTCCGCCTCCGCTTCCGTCAACCACCAGCTCCACCGTCCTCATGTGTTTCTCTTCCTCAATTTCACACCCTTCAACCGTTCCCAAACCCGTCGTTCTCAACCCATAACTCGAAAACGATGTCAATTCATCGGTCACCTCTATCTGTTCCATACATAATAATGTCAAATTCAAAATATGTTGTTTAACAATTTAAGTTTTTAGATGTGTCATGTTCAATTTGACATAGTATAACAGTGTATACATGCATAAAGACGGATCAAAGACTTGAAACTAGCACTAAAAGTCAAGTTTGAGCAAAGTTTTGTTCCACCAAGTCAATGTAGTTGTCTAAACTTTTGAGTGTGTTAATTAAAATATATCTAATAGTATTAAATATGTATACATGTATAGATAAAATGGTGACCTCCCTAACCTAAGGCTAGGTCCGCCCCAGCATGCACGTAGAGGTCGTTTTAATTCGAGTCTCCCTAAAACCCATTATCAAAAAGAATTTTCATGTGTACTCAAACCCATGAAAGAAAATCTAGTTCCTCGTAAATACATAATAAAGCTCATGGAAAAAAAATCAGGCCTGAAAAAAAATATGCTTAAAATGTAATTAAATAAATAAAAATATGCTCTCTTTTAATCGTTTAAGTTATAATACCTGCTCTTTCTCCTCGTCATCTGTTTCTTCATCAACGGTACTAGGAAGTACATCATGCATGGCCATGCAACAGTTGGTGGAAGAATATGACAGATTTTTGAGCTCTTTAAGATCAGTTTCAGAGAAATCTCGGGACAATTTGCGTACTACTAAATCTTGTGATGAGATTGAGAGAGATGATGATGATCTTGAAACCTGTTTTGGTACGTGAAATATGAAATCTAGTTCTGGGGATGAGTGTTGAGATGACCATGATTGCTTCAGTAATTGACTTGAAGAGCTACGAAGTAGTAGCATTTTGGTATATATATTTTCACTTTTATGAAAATCAGAATAAAGAGATTTTCTAAGTACTACACAGAGGTAGTAGAGTGAATTGTTTTGAACTTTTATAGAGAAAATAGTGGTTTTATAGATATGCCAAATTTATATTTTAACCCCACATTTTTCTGTCAAGTACCTTCCCGTGCAATTTTACATGACATCACCTAATTTGGTTTTGAGGTACAAAATATATTGTAGTATTCTCGCCATTTTAATTTAGACCAGATCATTTGATTCGCCATAAATTTTAATTAAAATTTGTGGTCTTATAAAAACTTAAGGAAAAAAATTTTGTAGGGTCATAATATTTGTAGTGTTAATACCTCCTACTGTATATATTGTAAATGTAAGGAACAATGGCGATAATTAATCAAGTAGGAAAGACTCCAAACAAGTCTTTTTGTAGAGAAATTTGTTCCGTCTAGTTGGATTTTTTGGAGGTATCTAATCATTTTGCTTCGGCGTGCTTTGGTGAACCCTGTTAATTTATTGTCCAAATATTTTAAAATAATCTTTTTAGGAGACTAAATGTACATAATTTTGCGTAGGGGAGGTAAAATTATCTAGTTGTGTAATGCATAGCTAACAAACTGCCAGTCCCCATCTTAATGGCTAAATAAATACCAGCTAACGAATAGAATTCCCGTCAATAATTAAGATTGCTCGATATAGGGGTTCTCCAACCACACTTCTATTAACTGTATATATTTTAGGGATGAAGTTAAAAAATAGTCAGATTTATTAGTGGTAATTTAAAAATAGCAACAATCTCAAAAGTAATTGAAATTTAATTATTTTTCATATAAAGATAAATTTGAACAAAAATATTGTTCAATAGCAGAAAAATATTCCAGCATAATATACTGGAGGTCCAACATAATATACTGGTCCAACATAATATATTGGAAGTTCATTCAGAGATGCCCCAATCTCTAGTATATATATTATGCTAAAACATTTTGTGTGCCGGAGTTCCAGCATATTATGCTGGAAGTTCATACATATATGAATCAATCTCTAATATATTATGCTATAACTTTTCATACAACAACAACTCAGTATAATCCCACTTAGTAGAGTATGGGGAGGGTAGTGTGCAATGACTGAAGCCAGAAATTTCATTTAGGGTGTTCAAACTTGAAAGAAGTATAAAAGAATTTCAATAAAGGATGTTCAATATATGTTATATACCACTAAAATCTAATATTTTACCTATATATACAGTGTAAATTTTCGATGAAGGATGGTCAGTTGACTACTACGTAGCTCACCCATAGTAGTGTATATGCAAACCTTACTCTTATTCTAAATTAGAGAGGTTGTTTTCAAATATGTTATAACTTTTCATGTTACGCCAAAATAATGATTATTTTTGAATTATTAATCTCAAAACTAGTTACTCCTGCGATTTTCACATATTTTTGCCGCTTTAATTTCAACATGACATTTACAAACCGCCACCAAATTTGTCGGCGTCCCTGTACTTGGTTTACATACAGTGGTTGTTTCATCTGTAGGCGCCAAATCCAAATCTTCATGTGAATTTTGGCTCACTAAACTTATCTTCACTACTCGGCTTTCGTATTTTCAACGGTCCTAATTCGTCCAGTCACGTGACATTTCTCAGGTGCCAAAATCTGCTGGCAAGCACATAATTTCAGTGGTATTTAAGGAAAATAAGAAGAGCCACAGTCATTGCTATAATTACAGGAGTACCACTCTTGAGATTTTAGTGGATGGGCTTAGCTTTCTGGTGGCCCAGTATATGGAGCCCACAAGAATTGTTGTTTGAAAGTGGCGGAGCCCATGTGCCTAATTTAACGGTGATTTTCAAGAGTGTCAGTCTAATCCAGACGCGCCTATCAATACTAGAATTGGCACTATATGCATTATTTGAGTAACTATTTTTGGGCATGCTCGATGGCTAGATTCGTAATTTTAGTGCGCAGTTATATATGTATTGCCCCCTGAGACGGCTTAGAGATTTTTACACTATAAAACCGGCACGGACAGTTAAATTGTAACGATTCAACTGGTCGTTTTGAGCTCTAGTGTGTCATTCAGCGATTTGAGGTCTTGAGTAGCTTCACTTCATATATTATGACTTACGTGTGTGGTCGGAATTGAATTTTGGCAAGTTTAGAGTTGATTCAGACAAAAAATTCTCATTTAAGAAACATTAAGTTGGAAGAGTGACTAAGGTTTGACTTTTGAGTAAACGAACTCGGAATTGAGATTTGAAAGTTCCAATAGATTCGTATGATGATTTCGAATTTGAATGTATGCTCGAGTTGAGTATTGGGTCGCGAGAGAGCATGTCGGCACCTATTATCACTACTAATAAATATCAGGTTTTAGCGACAGACAACTTCTGTAGCTAAACAGACTCCTATCTCATTTAGCGACGGATTAGCAACATATATCAAGAAATTCTACTAGCTACGACCATTTCAGAGACAGATTAGCGACGAACTTGATAGCTAATTCCAATTTTTTTGTAGTGTATGAAAAGTTGGCATTTTGGAAGAATATCATAATTCTAGGTTGAAGTGTATTTTAATGTTATCGATGTCCGTTTGGGATTCCTATCCTTAGAATAGCTTCGCATCATAATTGTGCTCTTTGGAGCACGTTCGGATATGAATTTGGAGGTCTGTGGGTCATTTTGAGGTCATTTGGCGAAAGTTAAAAAATATAAGGTTTTTGAAAAGTTTGACTGGGAGTGAACTTTTTAATATCGGGGTCGGATTTCGATTTTGGAAGTGGGAATAGGTCTGTAATCTCAATTGTGACTTGTGTAGAAAATTTGAGGTCAATCAGACTTGATTTGATAGGTTTCAACATCAAATGTAGAAGTTTGAACTTCTAAAGTGCATTAAGCTTGAATCGGGGTGTGATGCATGAATTTAGCATTGTTTGATGTGATTTGAAGTCTAGACTAATTTTGTATTATACTTTAGGAGTTTTTTGGTAGGTTTGGTTGAGGTCCTCGGGCCTGGGGTGGTTTTGGATAGTTAACGGATCAAATGGAAGCTTAAGGAGTGGCTGAGGTGCACTAGTTATAGTGCAACTGCACCTACGCAAGGTTGACCTCAGGTGCATGACCAAAGAAGTGAGGAAATGGTCCAGGGTACGGTTTGGGCGAAGCTGGCAGTGATCACAGGTGCCAAGGGATTTTCACACCTGCGAGGTCGCAGATGCGAAGAGCTGTCGCAGGTGCGAGAACGGGAGAGGAAGCATGGGCCGCAGGTGCGGAAGTTTATTGCATATGCGGGTGATCATCTGCGCACGGGACGCCGCAGATGTGAAAGTGGACTTGAAGTCCTGAATCGTAGAAGCCAAATCGCAAATGTGATCAAGCAATCCTCAGAAGTGAATGTAAAGTTTGTCATAAGGGGATTGAACTTGGTCATTTCTTCATTTTCATTTGGGATTTTTGGAGCTCGGTTCTTAGGGTTGAGGAGTTTTCATCATGTAACTCAAGGTAAGTAATTTCCCCACTTGTTGTGAGTTGAATGTAAAGTTTGTATGTGGATCTAAGGAGGAAATTTTAGGAGAATTGTGGGATTTTGGTAGACCCACCAAAGCTTTTTATAACTCACTTGTCCCTTCGTGAGTGAGGTTAAAGAGCCATCAAAGATTATTATTCTAATGCGACCGGGCCATTCGCCTCGACAGAATTATGTACCACACTCTCTTCGGAGCGGGTCATTCTCCTCTGTAATATATAATAGATGTATTTATGGTTATATACCAGATTATGATGGGATCGAGTCGTATGCCTCGACATTTCTATAAAATACTTCTACGAAAACGTGTGTATCATTTGTCAAAACTCATACGGTGCAATATATCATTACATGAAATAGTTGATGATGAAATAGTACCCCGACTACTTGTCCAAAGGAGCACATTGCTAAAATGAACACATCTGGCCTGATATAGAGCCCATATTCACATTTAGATCCATCCACAGACCTCAAGCCGACTCTGATCACACCGAACTAGGCTAATAACCTTTCGAAGGTCCACAACATGTGCAATGAAGTGGGTAACAATTAAAAATGTTTGGTGTTCATGCGAGACTCAAAGGTCGGCAACGTGCCAACTCGGAAACAATATAACAAATGGAAGTATGGGGTTCGAACAGAGAGAATGTGTATATTCTGACAAAAGAAAGAGTCAGTTAAGAAACACCCAAGGTTGTCAAATGAAATCATTGAAAGAATCATAGACTTCATGATCGGATTTTGAGAGATCCGTCAAGAAAAGAACAACATACAACCCTTAAGGGAGGCGGGTTTGAACAAAGAAAAAGGGAATGAATAGTCGGTGAACATGCAAGGCATTCAAGTGGAAAGCAATTATCAAAGGAAGAGAAAGAACAACCGCCATCAAAGATCAAAGCCACAACCAACCACCGCATTTTTAAACTGACAAATTTTTCTTTGCTTTGAAACAAGGGCAAAAGATAATCTACGAAAGAATTATCAAACTGGGGCAGAATAAAATTTTCTGTCATTTTCTTGAAATCGGATAGTCATCCAAAGAGCATGAAGGTGAATACAGCTGTTTTTGAAGGTGGACAATTCAAGTTGAAAGTTGAATAAAACAAGTGTCGGAGAATGACAAGATTTTAGTCTGTTGAAACTTTCTCCTATGATAAAAGTCTTAGTCCGATGAATTTTTCACCTAAGATAAATGGATAAAATCTTAGTCTGTTGAATCTTTCTCCCAAGATAAAAGTCTTGGTCTGTTGAATTTTTCACCTAAGATAAAAGGAAAGAATCTTAGTCCGTTGAAACTTTCTCCTAAGATGAAATCTTAGTGTGATGAATTTTTCACCTAAGATAAATGGATAATGTAAGTAGAGGTCAATTTGGAAATGAAAGTAGAAGTTGGAAAAGGAAATGAACGCGTAATTTGAAAAGAAAAAGAAGGCATAATTTGAAAAAAACAAAAGCGGAAGTTGGAAAAAGAAAGAAAGGCAAAAGCCGAAAAAGAAAAGAAAGATTGTTGAATTTGAAAGACTTAAGAAAGTGTGAATTGAAAATGGACCCAGTCTGAAGAATTATCTCCTGGAGTCATAATTTCAGTCCGATGGATATTCCTCCTGAGACAACACATAAAACAGACCCAGTCTGAAGAATTATCTCATGGAGTCATAAACTCAGTCCGATGGATAATCCTCCTAAGACTACATTGAAATGGACATAGTTCAATGAGAAACAAAATCTTAGTCTGTTGAAACTTTCTCCTAAGATTAAAGGTCTTAGTCTGTTGAATTTTTCACCTAAGATAAACTTCAGTCACAAGGTAACACAAAAGTTTTTAATTTCTGCATTTTTTATTTC
The DNA here is from genome assembly GCA_032618575.1 of Nicotiana noctiflora. Lineage (NCBI taxonomy): Eukaryota > Viridiplantae > Streptophyta > Magnoliopsida > Solanales > Solanaceae > Nicotiana > Nicotiana noctiflora. The sequence continues at coordinate 187,975 of JASVEL010011966.1, read as the reverse complement.
TGTTTAGGCGCCCACCTGTATAACAAGGGAATACTTTTTCGCATTTTTAATTTCTGTTCAGACGCACACTTGTATAACAAGGGAATATTTTTCTGCATTGTATTTCATGCATCAGGTGACCACCTGGATAACGAGGGAATATTTTTCTGCATTGCATATCATGCATCGGGCGCCGACCTGGATAACAATGGAATATTTTTCTGCATTGCATGCATCAGGCGCCCACCTGTATAACAAGAGAATACCTTTCTGCATTTTTAATTTCTGTCCAGGCGCTCACCTGTATAACAAGGGAATACATTTCTGTATTTTTAAATTTTTCAAAAAAAAATGAAATTTTTCTTTAAATTCTGACATTCATAACATGATGTGCCCAGTCACCATACTGGGGCAGAAAAAATCTTTTTTTGGTTGTTTATTTTTGTCACAAGCAGGGGTCCACCTGGAAAATGAACGCATATTTCAAGTTGAACAAGTTCAAGGTAATAACAAGAATGCCGGAAGAGAAAAATACAATTTCAAGGCAATAACAAGAGTGCCTTTGGAAGAGAAAATACAAGTTTAAGGCAATAACAAGAATGCTGTTGGAAGAAATACAAGTTACAAGATCAAGAAAATACAAAAACAAGTTGGAAGACATATATAGGATTTTCTTTTTGTAATTCATAGACCGTAGCTTAGGCTAGCTTCTTTTATTTTTGTCATGGTGTAATAAGGGGTCAGTCAGCAGTGACAGTAGTAACAACAGCAACAGCAGTGAGATCACAGCCTTGGTAGTCCCAGCTACCAGACCTTCCCGAACTACACTGACCTGATTCATGTTTCGCACGATTCGTATCCACCTAAGGTGTTTTACTTGATAGATTCGATTTCGATTAGTTATTTCGATTAATAAGACTTACCATCTATCAAATTATTCCCCGAGTCTTGTTAATTGAATAATTGAACAAAAGTGGCTATGTTTGTAAGACTGCCTAGGGTTGGTTATGAATGAAATGTGATTTTAATTAATTGAACTAATCTGAATTTTAATTAGTTAAAAGGGCTAATTGGTTAATTGAACTATAGTCACTTAATCGTGGCTATTTGGATAAATATAAATCTGAAAATGGGTTAAAATAAGAATAAAATACAGAATTTTGAAATGTAATAAACCTTAAGAAGTAGGGATAAATTGGAAAAAGGAAATTGATATAATTGTAATAAGACTAAAAGAAAAGGGGTGCAATTGGAAAGGGAAATGGTAAAGCTGTTATAAATATAAATGATTAAGGGCAGTTTGGGGATAAAAAATGGTAGATTTAGTAGTTCCCCTTAGCAAGTAGGAGTACAATGGGTATTACATTGAATTGGAATATGGTAGAACCTTCTAAGAGGGGTTTTAGTGTAACTTTTAATGAAATAACTGCAGTAATTTGTCCAATAAATTAGAAATTGGATGGTTTTTAATGAAATAATTCAAATTTGAATTTCCCTCCTATTTGGGTCTATAAATAAGTTCAAAATCTGCAGAATTTGGGACTTTCTTTATGATTTTTAGAACTTTGGAACCTTTAGAACTTCTTTCTGATTTTTGGAGATTTTTGAACTTTCAGGACTTTTTTGAATTCTAAACCATCTCTCAAGCTTAGAAAAACCAGAAAATTCCACAAAAATAGTCTATTAGATTCCAGATCTGAAATTAACATTTCAGATTCATTTTCTTCTCTTTTATCTTCAAATACATATCAAAAATCCAAAAACAATAAGATAATCCATCACAAATCGGTAGAAAACTGTTATTTGAATGTGAAATTGGGTTTTGAAATAATTTTGAAGTTCTGGAAATTATCTCCTGGGTTAACTGCTTGGTTTGATGGCTACTGTGGATCTCTTTGCTGAAATTTGAATACTGAAATGATGTTGTTGTGACTGTTATGCTGAAATACTGTCTGTTGCATCCTATCTAGCTGCCGTGGCTATTAGATCTATTGGATTTCAACTTTTTAGGTACATTCGTAATCTCAAGCCTACAGAAATGAAGTAAATGAATGGATATTCAATGTGACATTGTTGTGACTTTTATTTTTTATTTTTCTATTCTATATACTAATTTAACTAAAGACATTTGTATTCATTTAGGACTAGTTTAGTTGTAACTAATTCTAGTTTTGGACTGGACTCTTATGATTTAATTGATATTGTTTCAAGTATTGACTGTTAGATGTATTGAAGTAGTATGTTTAAAGTATAATTGAAATTGTGTAGCCTTCTTATTTCTGGAGTTTATACTACTAGTTAAAGGTTCTGATGTAGTTTTGTAGTAATAAAAAACATATTCAAAATAGGTGCAGGTTGAGCAGTTAAATTTGCTTACTTCGTTGTTGATTGTCAAAAGGAGGATCAAAATAGGTGTAGGTTGTGCATGTTTGTTATGATAAGGAAAAGTTAGAGCTTTCACAGATTATTAAGTAAATTAATTCACAGTTAGTTTGGCAAAATATAACAGTTTGTCAATGAAAAATTCGATGTCATAAATTCAGTTTAGTCAAATAAAAAATGAGTATGCTGCACTGTAAACTCATAGTGTCTGATTCACGTGAATTAAATTGTGAACACTCGTATGGCTTGCTCGGTTTTTAACGTTGGCCTGTTCTGATTTTCTGTTTGGGCCTGTCTCAGACCCAGCTGTTGAAAAGAATTATTCCAGCATGTATAAATTGAGTTCCTTGGACCTAAGGTTAAAAGGGCACTTGGCCCGTTAATATTTAATTGATAGGCTATGACATTTCTTAATAATAATAAATTAGGATCTTTGTTTATTATTAGAGACCAATTAAATAGAAAATTATAGTCATGTTAGGATTGACCTTAAATAAAATAATGAGATGAGCCTCGCCAATCAAAAATATAAAATTGCGGGGCCCTCAAATAAATTGTTATGAAAATCTTAGACTTGGAAGGACCATTTAGTAAATTTCACGGTCTTTTCCGAAGTTAACAACACGATAGAATCTTTAGGCACGACTTAGATAAAATTACTTTCCTAAATACGGGTGCGCATTTATGTGACCCAAATCTATCTCTCGGCGAAACTGAAACGCATTAAAGTCACAGGCATACTGGTTGCGGTGTGACTCGAAATGTGTTTTCGTGACGTCGCAATTCTTCTAAAATTGAAAAGCGGAACATTAATAACACATAATTAAAATATATAAAAAATCAGATAAAAACAAAAATCACAGTTGAGCGACCGTGCTAAAACCACGGAATCCGGGAGTTCCTAATATCTTCTCCCGGGTTAACAGAATCCCTTATCCAGGTTTCTAGTTTTGCAGACTGTAATACAGAGTCATAAATATCCTCGGTTCGGGATTAAACCGGTGACTTGGGACACTATTATTTTCCCAAGTGGCGACTCTGAAAAATGAAATAAATTGATCCCGTTACGACTGTCATTTAAGTGAAAAAACTCCTTCCCTGATTATTATTATATCCCTTTCCGGGGTGTAATAGTAAACAACGGCGTATTACACGTGTGTAAAAAAAGGAGGTGTGACACCTAGTAGTATGATAGGCACCATCACGACATATGGAGTTTTGGATTGTGAAAAGGATGGCCTTAATTTTGTGTTGGATTTGCAAACTTATTAGGTTGTGGGCAGAGAAAAGTGGACGTGGTGATTTTGGTTGGGGCCCAGCGTAACTAAGAGAGCCATTCTATTTAGGGAGAGACAAAATGGGTGGGCACGACATAGAATTCAAGAAGAATAATTTTTTAATAAAAAAGATATTTGTGGCTTGGTGCTTCCATACTTTACTAGAGTGTCAACTACATCCTTACCTTCCACCAGAGGAATATTTTTGATAAAAATTATTGGTTCTTGCATATTCCTATTATTTTTTTCAAATTAATTCCATAGATACATACTATAATTTAGAAGAATATGTAAGTGATTAATGATTCGTATGCAATATCTCATTCATTTATCAAGGATTCGATCTTCCTAAAATTAAATCCGATAATTTTTACATGCAAATGACTTTATTTTAACAATTTTGTTGTCAATGAAGAAAGTTCATTTTTTTTTTCAAAAGAAAAGTTCACTGGTCAACAAGTTACAATCGATTTTGTGGCATCAAGCCATAGTTGCCAATTCAATAGCATAATTATCTTCAACATCCAAGAACAGTGTATCCACACACACACACACACACACACAAAAATAATTCATAGAACCATAAGAAAGCAGTATTTTTGGTATTGATTTTTCATGGACCACTTTTAAGAGAAGAAATATCATTTTTCTGGCAACAAGATACACAAAGCATCTCGTATTGAAGCAGCATTTGGAGAAGGATCGTACCATATGTAATCTAATATAAATAGTCTACTATAATGCAAGTATTAACGTCTGCTTTTATGGTTTGAATTTATAACCTATAAATCACACTGAGCCAACTTTACCAGTTATTCCAAATTTGTGATAATATATTTGTGTGAACAAATTATTTTGTGGAGGGCATGTGAAATATCAGCATCAAGGAGTACTTTAATTTCAATTCCCTATTGCAAGCAAATTAATTAGAGTCACATTAGAACCTAAATGCCATATGTAGCACATCCACTATCTTTTTGATTTGTCAATCAAATTTTATCACCTTGAATTCTCCAGAATAGAGAAATATTAATAATCGGACCTACTACATGTGATTACTTTAACTTTTCGTCTGATGTTTACAGTGACTAAGACATCTTGCCTTTCATGATTTTGTCTCAATAATGAAATTTTGAGCTGATAAAGAAATAATTAATTAGCTTATGGATGAGATATTGAGGGTTTTTGTAGCTTGAGATCTAGAAAAATAATATTGTTTCTTCTAATATTCCAAATTTAACTCTTATGTAGTCACCACATACACAAAATTGAAGGAAAAAAAAAGGCATACCTCCCTTCGAAACTAGAATGGATGGGAAATACAATAGGTAGATATACAACTTTTAGTAGTTGTTGATACATCAAGTGTTAATTAACAAAATTGAAATAATATTAAATTGGAATAATATAATTTCTTAAAATTACATCCTTGTCCTTTTTCCTTGAAATAGGTCTACGGTTCAAGGCTTCAAGCTTATTTGGGCTACCACTTATTTTTGTAGCATTGCTCGTTTACCATACCAATTGACATCCAGTGATAACACATAATTGAAATTGGTCAATTTTTGGTTTTTGATTATCTCTGGCAAAATAAACCTAATAAGATTTGGTATACTATAACGAAGCCAACTAAAAAATAGGAGAATCTGAATATTCAACTCCAAATTTCACCCTTGTTCTTTTTCAAAGTGTAAATTCGTCCAAAAAAATCACAAACAATTATATATATATCACACAAGATTTTCATTAATATATAGTGACATGTATATCAATATGCATGATAAGAAATAAATAAATATATGAAACTGATATATTTTCCCCAGATCCCACTTTTCCCCAGACCCCACTTTGTGGGAATATACTGGGTTGTTGTTGTTGTTGTTGTATATGAAACTGATATAAATAATATATCCGTAGATATACACAATTATGAAACCACCGTAACCATATCAAATTTTCATACGAGCTCTTCAAATTTAGCTTCCGAAATATGTATCCAACCTATTGCAACAACACCCAGTCGATTTAACAACCTTTTCGGATTTCAAATTTAATTAATAATTAAATATGGACAATCGGGGCTAATAGTTTTTATACATTTACAAAGAAGAAATTTTCAAAAACATTATTGTTTAGTGGCTATTAACTTTCTGTAACTACCATATATATAATTACTTCCTATAACTAAGTACTTTGTAGTTCTTATGCTATTGTATTCGCTGTATTCGTGATACTGTATTCATGAAAGTAATACTCTCTTATGGGATCAGGTCGTTCGCCTCGTCAAAATTATTATTGTAATACTCTCTATAAAGCACCACTAGTTTAAATAGATAAGAAGGTTAGGACCACCAAAGGATATGGTACAGTAGATGAGACTGCTCTTCCCTTAACAAGAGGTCTCGAGTTGGAGCCTTGGGTATGGAAAAATCCTTGATAGGGAGGGTTTCCCCCGCAAGGGGCCCTACGCGGCGCGAATCCGGATATAGTCGGGCTCCAATGTGGATACCGGACACCGGATGAAAAACCAAAAAAAAAGATAAGAAGGTTAGGTAATATGCAATTTATAATTTCTTTTCAGCTAATATACTTGGGTATTAGTTAGATGGTTTAAACAGGAAAGAAAAAAAAAAGCCTGCTATTAACTTAAAACTGTTAACGATTAGATCTAATTATTTATTAAAGCAATTCGGATAAGTACAAAGTGATATATAATTGTAAGTAGATTTGGCTGCTTATCATCAAAGGAAATCTTAAAGATTGTGTTAGTTTTGCTAAGACCTAATAAATAATCATGTTTAGCTGATAAATTAGTACTACACTTTAATCATGCGATGTTGATTAACACACCTGTGGTAGCAATGTTTATTTATAATTTTCTATTATATTAAGTTACAAGTGTCCATCCAAGTGCTTGTTGTGGGGTGATTGACACAACATGACTTTTGGGGCTCATCTTGAACTTCATTCCTGAAATTAACAACAACTATTGTTTTAAAAGGCGGGGACGTGAGCCGAGGCGTTTTACCTATAAAGAGACGAGACGTAAGCCCTGTGGGCTGTAAATTTTACAGATTTTTAAATTTTATTAATTTCAAAAATTTTAAGATAGTATAAAATAAAAAGTAATTCTAAAAATTAGCCTTTAAATCACAAAATTATAAAAAATAATCTATTTAAAATTCGCATAAATTATGATTCAACTATGAATAATGAAAAGTATGACACATATCATAATATGTAAATTAGCTCAAACATCAAAAGTAATGTATTCTATGTGAAATCTTATATGTATCTCTTAAGGAGTAATGAATCTCGAAGGAATTTTGATACTATAATTTGACATTTTTCTTAAAATACTCCTTCTATTTAATATGCTTTCTATTTGAAAGAGAGTTTATATAAAAAAATTATTCATAATTTAAATATGATTCTCTTGCATGATTTATTTTTAAGTTTCAATAGGTTAATAAAGTGACACCATGCAATACCATGGTAACTAATTATTTATAAATAGTTATTAGCTAATATTGAGCTATTAAATTAGTAAGTATCATATCTCGTAAATGTGAAAAATATAATATTTAGAAAAAAGATTATCAAAAAATTATGGACTATTATATAATAAAGACATAACAAAAGTTAATAAATAAGTACTTTTTAAATGAAAGATTTATTTTAAATTAACTATCATAGCACTATTAGTGGATAACATGCAATAATTTTTATTTTAATTACGACATAAAATACTCCCAACTTAATGATTTATGATTAAGAAAAAAAAAATTATGAATAGTCAACGATTTATTAAGAAAATTTGAGTATTTACAAGGTTAGTTACATACGATTACATTAAGTTCGACTAGGCGAGTCCAGTACGCTGGGCGTTGGGCGTGTCCGAGGCGTATGCTCCGATGGGCGACGCGTAAGTCTCACAGAACTAAGCCACGCACATAAGCCCAGGGGCGTTTTACAAGTGCTCCGCCCCGAGGCGAGTCCCGGACGAGTATTCTACCTTTTAAAACAGAAACAATAACAACAAACTTAGTACAATTTTACGAGTGGAGTCTGGGGAATAGAGATAGCAAATGGGGTAGGGCGGGGCAGGTAGGACAAGCTTTGACCCACTAAGATTTTGAACCGCCATGCCCTGCCCCGTTTAACCTTTCTCCAAATTTTTGCACTGCCCCGCCCTGCGCCGTTTAGATTCACTTTCAAATTTTTTCCTCTTAAGTTTTTATTTATTTAAAATTGACATGGCAGTAAAATATTTTATTTTTGATTAAAAAAAAATTCCACATTTTTTTATTTTCAGTCTAATAAATAATAATTTAATTAAAATTGAAAAATATATATTTTTAATCACTTCAATAGATATTTTGTGGTTGTGCAACTGGACATAATTTTTTAATTATCTCATCTTTTTCACAAAATGCAGTAAAAAAATACTACACATTGCTTTTGCTGATTAAGATTCAGATTGAGATTGCATCTCCTTCTACATTCACCGCTTCCGTTACCATTCTATAAATTTGGTATAAATTTAGAATGTAAAGAGAATGAAGGAAAAAACCTATTTGCTCCATTACCTTGCCCTGCCCTAACCCATCATTTTTTTTCAAAAAAATATTTTGTCTTCCCGCTTTGTTTAGATTTTCCCCTGCCCTTTCCCATTAAGAATTTGATGTGCCCCGCTTTGCCCCAATTTCCATCCTTATTGGGGAGGATATAGCGTATGCAGAATCTACCTCTACCTTGCGAATAAAGAGGTTGTTTCCAAAATTAATAACATTATGGAAATCATGATTCCATATGTACAAACGTGCATTTAGTGAAACAAATTCGGATTAAAACATCCTAAGGTTGAGCGGCTGAGATGATTGCATGAGCAACCAATCGGTAAACTGTCCCATCCGTATGTTATGACAAAATAGTTGGACTTCATATCATATTAAAACTAGCTGTCATGTTGCATAATTTACAAACTCTATTACGTTGTCACAATTTCAAAGCTTTGAATAGAGAAGAGGAAAAAGTACATTTTAGCGGGGTGATAGAAATTTATCTTCTTGCATAACATAAAAACTCTATTAGGTTGTCAAAAATTCAAAACTATGAACAAAAAGAGGAAAAATACATTTCAGAAGGATAGTATTTACCCAGAAAACAGTATATTTAAATTTGTAATGCGATTTATAGACAAGCGAATCGATTTGAGCCAAAAATGATAAAAAGGTAGACAAAAACAAGATTAATGGCTGAAATTAAAAGGAAGATATCAAGCTTGATTTTGAGTTCAGTTCCTAGAGCAAGAACAATAACAATGATAGAGCAATGATAAAAATGCTTTTGATTGAGCTTGAAACAGCATGTTGTGGCTTTTGTATGTAATTTATTTCTAATAAATAATGTGGCCCAATAAGTTAAGGCCCATAATTAATATTTAATTATGAATAAATCTCATCCGTCCGATTGGTTACTTGATGGACGTACCGGATTAAATGAAAATCTCTATAAATTGGTCCTCTCCCCACCCATTAGGGTTACTGCTTTTTGCTCTCTTCCATCTCTAAAGTCGGCGGTAACGAAAGTTAGGGTAAGGGGCGAGAAACCGATTTACCAATTAACGCTTCCGCTTCAAGATAATGGATCACGCTTCAGGTATGTTTTTCAATTACGATTATATGTAAGATTATCATGTTCAAGATCCTGGTAGAATTAAAGTTTATGCTTACATGTGGTATCACGAGCCTGAGATTTGAATTGATAATCTTCGATAAAGATTGTATTGCTAAACACATACATGTAATATGTGTGCCACCTTATGGATTACTGTAGCCATGGAAGAAAATTAATACGCATAATTATTTTCTGTTTTTGCGATTTATGTCCGTCTTTGGAACTCACATTCTTTGTGCAATTAATAACAGAATACTAGAATTAAAATACTAGTTCTTGTTGGTTTGGTGTTGAAGTGCGGAGATATATTTGTTTATATCTATATCCTTTTCAAATGTGATGTAGCATTGAATGAAGTTATGTTGATTAAAATTAAAAAAAAAAAAATGCCGATGATGATTGCTATCTTAAGTAATTTGGGGTCATGATCTTTATAAATTAAATCAAAGGAGATTTGATGTTGAATTCCTATACTGCCTATTTGCTTTACGTTACTGCCGATGTCATTGTTTATATGATCTCCTTTAGAGTTTTAATATCATTTGAGGACTATATATTAGGTGTTTGATCTTCATTAGAAGTTCACTGCCATATGAGGATTAAATATTGGATATTTAACGTTATTAGTAGAAAGTGCTTAATTAATGTATATTTAAAATTATGTAGTTTGTTAGTCACCAAAGTGATCAAACTATATTGTTTAATATTCTGATGCTTATTTTATGTGTGCATTTATGTTTATATAGTTTGTTAGTCACCAAAGTGGCCAAACTAGTATGTTCATGAAAAGTTTGCATACATAAAATTATAGTTTATCCATGAAATTAATAAAATGCCTATGAATGAAAATAAATGGATAAATTAATTTTTACTATTGCTAGAACTAAAGGATTTACCCAAAGGTGAATCAATTATTCTATGAATAGTGAATATGATGAGGTAAAATTAATATTCTTAGTCAAATATATATTGTTTGTCCAAAGATGGCATATATATTTGGTTAACAATATTTAAATACCTATTAATGACTAAATGACATTTAAATTATGATAGTGTATCGTAGTATTTACCCAAAGGTGAACTGCGATATGCTTTAATTGTTTTGTTGAATCCATATTGATTTGTGAGCATGTATTATCTATTTTGCGGCTATTCCTTTTCCTTCGCTTGCTTCGTCTGTTACTATGTTCAATGGATTGAACTTCTCTGAATGGTGTGAGCAAGTCCAGTTCCACTTAGGTGTGATGGATCTTGACTTGGTTCTGCTGAATGATAAGCCCGCTGCCATTACTGATTCGAGCAGTGCGGATGAGAAGTCATTCCATAAAGCATGGGAACGCTCTAACAGGCTAAGCCTTATGTTTATGCGAATGAATATTGCCAACAACATTAAAAGTACTATTCCACAAACAGAAAGTGCCAGGGAATACCTGAAGTTTGTGGAAGAACGTTTTCGTTCTGCAGATAAGTATCTCCCTGGTACACTAATGGCTGAACTCACGACCATGAAGTTTGATGGGTCGCGTAGTATGCAAAATCATATCATCGAGATGACTAACATTGCAGCAAGACTTCAGACCTTGGGGATGAAAGTGGATGACTCCTTCTTGGTTCAGTTTATTCTGAACTCGTTACCTCCTGAGTATGGACCTTTTCAAATTAACTATAACACTATTAAGGATAAGTGGAATGTTAGTGAATTGTCCAGTATGCTTACTCAGGAGGAGTCACGACTTAAGAAACAAGGGAGTCATTCAATTAACCTCATAGGTCAAGGAGCTGGTAAAGGACTTAAAGTGAAGGCCAACAAGTTTAAGAAGAAGAAAGCACCTGCTAATGCTCAACAGGATGCTAACAAGGAACGTAAGGCGGATACGTGTCGTTTCTGTCACAAGGAAGGACACTATCAGAAAGATTGCCTGAAACGTAAAGCTTGGTTCGAAAAGAAAGGTACAATTAGTGCTTTTGTATGTTTCGAATCAAATTTAGTAGAAGTTCCTAATAATACTTGGTGGCTTGATTCCGGTGCAACTGCTCATGTATCTACTACGTTGCAGGGATTCCTTACGATCCAAACCACAAATCCAAATAAGGATTTCTTGTTCATGGGAAATCGTATGAAGGCTCCAATTGAAGGCATAGGGACTTATCGTTTGATCATGGAGACTGGACGTCACCTTGATCTATTACAGACTCTTTATGTACCTTCAGTTTCTAGAAATTTGATTTCTCTTTCAAGACTTGATGTTTCTGGATTTGATTTAATGTTTGGAAATGGATGTTTCAATTTATATAAGAATGCTATTTTATATGGTTCTGGTTTTCTTAGTGATGGTTTATATAAATTGAAACTCGATATTGGTTTTTCTGAATCCCTTCTTAATGTTCAACATAATGTTGGAATTAAACGTAGTTCACTAGATGAAAGTTCTGCTTACTTGTGGCACAGACGTTTGGGTCATATATCCAAAGAAAGGTTAGAGAGATTAGTAAAGAATGAGATTCTTCCGAATCTAAATTTTACTGATCTTACTATATGTTTGGATTGCATTAAGGGAAAGCAAACCAAGCATAGTAAAAAAGGTGCCACAAGAAGCACCCAGCTTCTTGAAATTATACACACCGATATTTGTGGACCCTTTGATGTTCCATCTTTTGGTGGAGAAAAATATTTTATCACTTTTATCGATGATTTTTCACGTTATGGATACATCTATTTGCTGAAAGAAAAATCTCAAGCAACAGATGCTCTCAAGGTATTTGTAAATGAGGTTGAAAGGCAATTAGATAAAAAGGTGAAAATCATTAGGTCAGATAGAGGTGGTGAATATTATGGAAAATATAATGAGTCAGGACAATGTCCAGGTCCATTTGCAAAGTTCCTCGAGGAACGTGGCATATGTGCACAATATACTATGCCAGGAACACCTCAACAAAATGGTGTTGCAGAAAGGCGTAATCGAACACTTATGGACATGGTTAGGAGCATGATAAGTAATTCCTCGTTACCCAAATCATTGTGGATGTATGCTCTTAAAACCGCTGTATATTTATTAAACAGAGTTCCTAGTAAGGCAGTTCCAAAGACCCCTTTTGAACTGTGGACAGGAAGGAAACCTAGTTTAAGGCACCTACATGTTTGGGGTTGCCCAGCGGAAGCTAGAGTCTATAATCCACAAGAAAAGAAATTAGATTCTCGAACAGTAAGTGGTTACTTTATTGGTTACCCGGAGAAATCTAAAGGGTATGTGTTTTACTGTCCAAACCATAGTTCAAGAATTGTTGAAACCGGTAATGCAAGATTCATTGAGAATGGTGAAGTTAGTGGGAGTGTTGAAAAGCAAAGTGTGGAAATTAAAGAGGTAAGGGTCAATATTCTATTACCCAGAAATATGCCTACTTTCACACAAATACCAAATATTGTTCCAGTTGTTGAAGAACACTTTGACAACGCCGAGCAACATTTGGATGAAACACTTCATGAAGAAACTAACTCACAAATATCTGACACAAATGAACCACAAGAAATGCCATTAAGAAAATCTCAAAGAGTTAGAAAATCGGCTATTTCGGATGATTATGTGGTTTATTTGCAAGAGTCAAATTTTGATATTGGTCTTAATAAGGATCCGGTTTCATTTTCACAAGCCATAAAAAGTAATGAGTCTGACAAATGGATTGATGCCATGAAGGAAGAGTTAAAATCCATGGAATACAATAAAGTCCGGGATCTCGTTGAATTGCCTGAAAGTTCTAAAAGAATCGGGTGTAGATGGGTCTTTAAGACCAAACGCGATTCAAATGGCAATATTGAGGGATATAAAGCCAGACTTGTTGCCAAGGGTTATACTCAGAAAGGAGGCATTGATTATAAAGAGACCTTTTCACCGGTCTCAAAGAAAGACTCATTAAGAATTATTATGGCTTTGGTGGCTCATTATGATTTGGAGTTACACCAAATGGATGTGAAAACTGCCTTTCTTAATGGAGATCTCGAGGAGGAAGTGTATATGGACCAACCAGAGGGTTTCGAAACTAAAGGAAAAGGTCAAATGGTGTGTAAACCGAAAAAGTCAATATATGGACTTAAACAAGCCTCACGACAATGGTATATAAAGTTCAATGATACCATAACATCTTTTGGATTTGTGGAAAATACCGTTGATCGGTGTATATACAAAAGATCAGTGGGAGCAAGTTTATATTTTTAGTCCTATATGTTGATGATATTCTACTTGCTGCTAATGACTTAGGTATATTGCGTGAGACTAAAGATTTTCTCTCTAAGAATTTTGAAATGAAAGATATGGGTGAGGCATCCTATGTGATAGGAATAGAAATATTCCGTGATAGATCACAAGGATTATTGGGATTGTCTCAGAAAGGCTATATCGAAAGAATTCTTGAGAGATTTAACATGAACAATTGTTCAGCAAGAATTGTTCCAATTCAAAAAGGGGACAAATTTAGTCTCATGCAATGTCCTAAGAATGATGTAGAGCGAAAAGAAATGGAATCAATTCCTTACTCTTCTATTGTTGGCAGTCTGATGTATGCTCAGACTTGCACAAGACCGGATATTAGCTTTGCGGTCGGAATGTTAGGAAGATATCAGAGTAACCCAGGAATTGATCACTGGAAAGCTGCAAAGAAAGTTTTGAGGTACCTGAAAGGAACGAAAGATTACATGCTCATGTATAGGAGATCCAAGCATTTGGAAGTTGTTGGATACTCGGATTCAGATTTCGCTGGATGTATTGACACTAGAAAATCCACGTTTGGTTATTTGTTCCAATTAGCTGAAGGAGCAATATCGTGGAAGAGTACCAAACGATCTGTCATTGCTACATCCACGATGGAAGCAAACTTTTTGGCATGTTTTGAGGCCACAATTCATACATTATGGCTGCGAAACTTTATTTCAGGACTTGGGGTTGTCGACACCATTACCAAGCCGCTGAAAATTTATTGTGATAATTCTGCAGCGGTATTCTTCTCCAAGAATGATAAGTACTCCAAAGGTGCCAAGCATATGGAATTAAAGTACTTTACGGTCAAGGAGGAAGTTCAGAAACAAAGAGTGTCACTTGAGCATATTAGAACAGATCTCATGATTGCAGATCCGTTAACGAAAGGTTTACAGCCAAAGATATTTAAAGAACATGTACATAGAATGGGTCTTGGCTGTATTTATGACTGATGTATTTATAATGTTTTGACACTCTGAGCTCATTTATATGTTTCTGATATACATTAGTGATTTTCTGTTTCTCATAATGGTGTGCACATTATTGTTTTGAGATATTACGAGATAAGTCTCAAGGAGACATTATTGTGGACCATAAAATTTTTATAGCTTATGAACCTGATACGGTAAATTACTAATGTTGTAGTATATGGAAGGGAGTATGTAGACAAATTATGTATAACCGCCATAACTCACATTTACTAGTTTATCGTATTATGGTATTTATGATGGACATTATAGAAGAGATTTGTTTATGCGCAACTAATGTTCCTATATTAAATATTGATATTATGTGATTATTGGGCCAAGTGGGAGAATGTAATTTATTTCTAATAAATAATGTGGCCCAATAAGTTAAGGCCCATAATTAATATTTAATTATGAATAAATCTCATCCGTCCGATTGGTTACTTGATGGACGTACCAGATTAAATGAAAATCTCTATAAATTGGTCCTCTCCCCACCCATTAGGGTTATTGCTTTTTGCTCTCTTCCATCTCTAAAGTCGGCGGTAACGAAAGTTAGGGCAAGGGGCGAGAAACCGATTTACCAATTAACGCTTCCGCTTCAAGATAATGGATCACGCTTCAGGTATGTTTTTCAATTACGATTATATGTAAGATTATCATGTTCAAGATCCTGGTAGAATTAAAGTTTATGCTTACATTGTATGCAGAATATATCATGCCTTACAAGAGTTCTCAATTTAATTAGTATTTATAGCTAATCCTAGGGAGATAAGATCCTAAAATCAAGCTTTTCTTGAATGATAATAAAAGTATTATCAATGGTGGATAATGAATGACTCTAAGTGCAAGTATCTCTGTAACATATGTTCATTTAATGCTAACCGACGTCAAGCCTTCCAATCTTCGTCATCAATTATGCTTCCTTCCGGATTCACCATGTATCGTTATGTACTTCATAACCAATGTCAATTATTACCGACTCAACTTCTAATTATTCTCGGTGTCACATGTCACCTCGCTATTTAGCAACTTTTGACCAACCAATTTCACCCCATACAAATAGTCTCTCTATTTTTTATGACGCAACCCAATGTTATCGGGAAATAGATGGGTATTCCGTTCTTAGCAGGAAAGTTCCTGATTGGTCTCTGGCATTTGAAGAGACGCACACCTCTTCGCATTTGACATCTCGAACATGTGTTGTTCTGTATATTTTCGCCGGGTTTTGAGATAATCATGACTAAGATTTTGTCGTCTATATCTTCTCTGTTATATCTCGCGTTTCTCGTATGTTAAAATTTCGTCTTCAGTTAATTAATATAGACTCGGGGATGAGATTATCTTGGGGTTAGCATATTTATACTATTTATAACAAGCGATAAGTAAGTGTCACGAAGGATAAAGGGTACACAGATTAAAGAAAATGAGTTCCATTGGAGGTTGTCGATTCGGAATAAAATACGGTTCGAGCAATAATACCTGATATTTATGAATTAGTATCATACAAGATACCATATGACCGTGAATATAATGTATAGGGTATATTAAAATAAGTAAAAATTTAAATAATTTGAGATAATTCTTAATTATGCGGATAATTATTAATTACTGGATAATAGGGTATTACCTAATTAACTAATAAGTAAATAAAGATTAATATTTTCCATCCCCACGTGGAAGCAAGCCACATCCAAATGTCATATCTTATTAGGTGGCATAGCATGTTAGTTACACATTCACTCATTTCCAATATTTTCCATATCAAAGATACTAGACTGACAAGTGGGGACGTTAGTCATTCTGATGAATTTCAACAAATTCATTCTCAAGATGTTACAATCAGATTTTAATATTTCCATACCAAAGACTCTACCATCAGAAGTGAATTCATATATGCTTTCAACAAATCTCGTTCTCAAACACTACAATTAGAAGTGGAGGAAACGTTGGCCATTAGAGTTTTTCAACTTTTCATTTTCAAACGCTTGAATCAGATTCCAAGTATTACATTAAGCAACGTGATTCTTCAACCAGTCCAACGAGAATTATTGGAACTTTAGCAATGTAAAATTTTGCAATTCTAACGGAGTACGGCGCAATCTTTTTCAAGAATATCATACATATTTTTTTCTTTTCGGGACTTCATATTCAATTGAGTATTTCTTTCTTCGAATCAAGAGAGCAGAGAATCTATATATACGGTATTATAGTATTTTCATTACTATCGAGCTAATAGATAGGCAGGCCCCTATTGGGCAACCTCTGATCAGATGGTAAGATATATATCGAACCTACTATGGCCGAGCGCCTATGAGCGAACCCAGTTGGCCTAGATATAGAGTCTAGTATGGCCGAGCGGCTATGAGTGAGCCTACTATGGCAGAGCAGTTATATATGTATACCGCGCCTTAGAGGGTCGGGCAACTATTTTACTTACTATATTGAGAGAATATAGTCAGTATCAGTATGTGAGCATATCTTCAGATTATCTTTGATCCCCAGTTGCTTTCAGTTATTATATTATTAGTTTCAGCTTTCAGCTTTCAGTATATTGTCTTACATGCTCGATATACTATTTTGTATTGCGTTCCTTTTTTGAGGCGCTGCATTTCATGCGTGCGGGTTCAGACAGACAGACGGGTAGATCTCCTTAGTAGGTATTTCTCGAGTTCAGCTTTGTCAGTAAGCTCCCCGTCTAGAAGTTTTGTGTACATCTTGTGTATATATATATATATATATATATATATATAGATAGGTTATGGGTAGGTCAGGGCCCTGTTCCGATCACAGTACATCCATCAGTAAAGGCTTGTAGACATATCCTCTCAGCTAGTTAAGTATGTTGGGATTATAGGTCATGTACGTATATTTTGTTGGCTTATCAGTTGTAGTAAGTATGACGGCCTTGTCGGCTCAGTTTATGTAGACATTATACAGCGTTAGTCTCTATTCAGTTTTATATTTTGCTTTGACATTGTCTTGTAATGAGGCATATGGCCAAAGTATAATATTACATGTTCGGTGTCTCTTAGTAGCAAGTGGTACACAAGTATAGGTGAGGCACTGGTGCCGGTCTCGCCCCATGATCGGGGTGTCAGGGTGTGATAAAAGTGGTATCAAAGCATTTCTGTCATATGGAGTTTATAAGCCGTGTCTAGTAGGGTCGTATTTATAGATGTGTGGTGCACCACATTATATAAGCAGGGGACTATAGTGCATCTAGGAGTTGTCGCGTTCCTTTTTTTTCGCGAAATCGAGTTTGTGACATTTGGGAGGACAACTCATTCCTTTGGGGAATTGGGTTTGATTTAAAGAGTTGCCACCTAATTATTAGAGTACATTAGGACACCAAGGAGGTTTGATTTGAATAACTAGAGATTGGGTGAGGCCGTAAGGGCTTGAAATTATTCTAAGGGGAAGGTGTTAGACACCCCTTATAATCCACTAGTGTGGTTCCCGACCAGACTATTATTGTGAATTTGGGTACAATTAGCATATGGAAAAATAGGGCTCAAGTAAGAGGGGATTTTATCACATAAAGGTTTGAAAGTAAGTAATGTTTGAAAGAACAATTAGAAAAGCCGATTTTTTTAAAATAAAGAGTTAAAATGATAAAAGAAAGAAATAAAGAATAAAAGGAGGGGAGTCCTAGGTTTATTAATAATATGGATCATCCCACACAATTCCCAGTAATCACTCCCCAATGAAGGGATGTAATCACTCCCCAATGAAGGGATGTACTTGACATTATCGCATGGTTATCATATGCATATCTACCCTTTCCACCCCGTTAAGGTATTAAAGCGCAAAATGGTTTTATTTACCTGTTGCATGCTACTACCTATTCCAATCCTATCAGTCCTAGGGGCATTTAGGACTACTAATCCTATGAGATAAGAATGTTAGGCTTATTTGTGTTTTTAAAAGGCAAAAATTCTAAGCTAACATACAACACATGTATAGCAAGTTGGGGGAAAGCACATAACAAGCAAAGGCTTAAGTATACCTCTTTTAAACAAAAGAAGCACATAATTAGCATGACTTGCACATACTAGTTAAGGTCTGATTAAGTATTAAACATGCGAGAACTTAAAGATTGAGGCAAACTTATTTATTACATAACTTAGATAAGAAGCCCGAATCAGGCATGCCTGCTGGTTGTAGTTAATAAAACAGATTCAGATTTAATTATTAGCCTATGGCTTGTCTAAGTGTTGAGACGAGGTCCTAAAGGCATGATATCTACTAAATTCAAAAATAGTAAACCTTGAAATAAACAATTTGAATGCATACTCGTTAAACTTGCTAAGTGTGGGAATCAGATTATTAAAGAGAGGCAAGATTTAAAACAAACTGATTATTAGCTCTGCAACTGACACTACACTTATTACTGGTTTTATATCCATATGAATGAAGCGGCTCAAATTCGATTAGGAGTTCCTATAGGCATGCTTTGTAAGCGTAGTTGATTTTGAACGTGGTATAAAATGCAGAAGACTTGTTTTAAAACTTATGCACATGATATCTAGGTGCTGAATTGTTTGAATGCCTATGAACATGATATCTAAATGCAGAATTTATTTTAAGAACCTATAGGCATGATTTCTATATGCAGAAATTGTTTGAAACCTATGAACATAATATCTAAGTGCAGAGATTGTTTTAAGAACCTATAAACATGATGTCTAAGTACAGAGATTGTTTGAAACCTATGGACATGATATCTAAATGCAGAATTTATTTTAAGAACCTATAGGCATGATTTCTATATGCAGAATTTGTTTGAAACCTATGAACATGATATCTAAATACAGAAATTATTTTAAGAACCTATAGGCATTATTTCTATATGCAAAAATTATTTGAAACCTATGAACATGATATCTAAGTGCCGAATTAAATTTTAAGAACCTATAGGCATGATTTCTATAAGCAGAAATTGTTTGAAACCTATAGGCATATTTTTTTACCCTTTTGCATATATACAGCCCAGATTAAAGTAAAAAATGCATCAGAAAAATATCAATAAAAGTACAACCAAGGAGAGCCTGGTTCAGACTTCATGTCTGAAATATGAGGTAAACCAACTCCATAAGATCATGATCCAAATCCATTTTCCTATTTGAGTGTGTCAAAGTTCCCTAAGAGCCTTAACGGGACTCTGGCAATGCTCACACCCAAATGTATTATCAGATTGGGACAAGTACAATGTGAAAGGGCCATCCCTCAAGTGTCCAAGTTTAGACGGATCTCAAAGGATCCCAAGGCAAGGCTCACAAGAGGTGGGCAGAACTTAAAGACTAAGAAAGTGTGCAAGTGCAGAATAGAGTGCTAAAAGGGAAAAGGAAGAGGAATCAACTACAAATAAGAATACAAGAGGGGATTCAAGGGAACAACGGATTGTAAAGGGCCTGTCATTTAGGCAAAAGCAGACTTTAGGCATGCCCAGCAATGGAAAATGCTGGCACACCTATAATTAGGATCCCAAGGGATAAAGTTCAATTCATGGACAATAACTTGCATATTGCCATGCCTCAAAGCATAGCTTAATCACATAGGGGGCAGGGGTTTGAGATATAATAGAACAGGCAGAAAGAAATCAATAAGCTATAATGCGTGTTGAACTATACATAAGCAGTAGACAGGGATACAAAAACAATAAATAAACACATTATCGTAGTGCTGAAACTAAACCAGGACATACCAGTTTCAAAGAAATAAATAGGAAGAACGCAAGTAACAGGTCTTGTAACATGCCACAGTGTAAGCAAACAAAAGAGAATATTTTTTAGTATAAGTGCAAGTTCAGAAAAGACTATGTGTGATCTGTGTTTGTGTCAATGAAAGGGTCGTGTATTTATAGTGTGAAGAACAGACAGAAACAAGGTAAGAAAACAATTAAGGAACTGAATATCAATTACAATATCAATCATTACAAGACTTCCTTTAATTAAGGAATTTAGATTCAAATGGTAAAACTATTTCAAGGAAAGAAATCAACTAAACATCTTATGCAAAGTAGGCAATTCAGGGTAAATACATAGAGGTTTTAATTAAGGGAAGAATTTTGAAATACACGATTAAAACCAATAAGGTAAGGATCCATCAGTATTCAGTAAATCAAGGGAGTGAGAGATTTTATAAGCATTGGTCCATGATTGAACCAAGTCAGAAAAAATAAGGAAAACTTTTGACTCAAATCAAGTAACATGGAAGTCGGCAAACATGGAAAGAAAATCAATCAAACTTATACAAAAGAAATTTGAAACCAATCACAATTGAAAGCCATTTAAAAGAGAAGTTCAGCACATATAAAGACTACACAAGTATCAGGAATGCGAGGCTGACATAAGTAAGTAGTAGATAGGAATATGGTAGTTCAGCGGTAGAATACGAAAAGGGGTCAAGTAAAGGTCCTATAGATTTTAGCAAAAGTCACAATCATATGAAGAAACAAAATTGAAGAATGATTTTGGAACTTAATAAAGCAGTAGATGAAACAACTCTAGGAACTCAAATAAGACCAAAAGATTAGGGTTTTTGAAATCAAGTAAGTTCAGAGATGAAGCATAAGCAAATCACATAGCCAATGGTCTCAAAACTCGGATGAACCCCTAAATTTAAGGTTCTTGCCATTAACCGAGTGCAGAGATGAAACGGCAAGTGACTAATGAAAAAATACTAATTGAAACAGGTTCAGAGGTCTCAGAAAGGAACTGAGACCTTTAGCATGCTCTCTTAGTAGTAGGAATTCATGATAAGCATAGTAAAAGAACAACATGCGAAACCAGTAGAAGAACAAATAAGAATATGGTGAACCACATAACAAGAACACAGTAGGAGAAAATAAGGTAGACGAAACACACAAATAACATAGTAGAAGCAACTGATACGAACATGGTAGAAGAACTTAACAAGAACATAGTAGGAAAAAGATAGTAGAAGAAACATACAAGAGAAAAGAAAAATTAGAGAAGCACACAAGAGAAAAAGGAAATCAGAGTAACATAACTCAAAAACCCTAGATCGAACAAAAAATGAAGGTTTTAAAAGCATGGTTTTATTTAAAAGAAATATCCAAGTTTAGGGAAAACCTGGATCTAGAACAGATCTAAAGAAATTAGAAGAACCACAAACTTTAGGGTTTCAGAGAAGCCCAAACGGTGAGAAAGACTTGGATCGTTGTTGATCTAACTAGGAGGAGTCGAGGCCAATAAACAGGCATGGCTTGCCGGAGCAAGGCTAGAGATGGCCATAAAACTTGAATCGAACCAGGTCTGGATGAAGCTTCTTTGTATTCAGACCATGAAACCTCAACGAACAAGTGTATAGGAACCTTAGAGGGCTGGTGGGTGGTAAAACCACCATAGATTCATGTCAGGAGGTGGGCGGAGAAGGTGAGTGAGACTCATTAGAGCTGAAGGGGATGAGGAAGGTTCTAGAGAGAACCAGAGATAGAGAGATAAAGGAGAGGGTCGTTTGAGTGAGGAATGAGAGGGGTTGGGGGGGGGGGTCGTTTGGTTAAAAAAAGTTAGGGTGGATCTAGACTGTTAGTCAAAATTGATCAACGGTCAAGATTTGATACGGGTTGGGTCGGGTAGACTTAGGATTGGGCCTGGGTCTTAGGTTGGTTTAATTGGGTTGGGGTATTGGTTTTTAATTAGGCTGAATTAGGAAGCCAAAATCTGGCTATAAGTTAAATAGCCATTTTTCCTATTTAATTTATAAATATAGTAAATAAATTTCTAAAAACTAATTGAAATCACTAAAATAATTTATAATATATAATTAAAAATTTAAATATACAGGAATTAATACTATAAATATAAAATACAATTGAATCCTAAAAGGGTTAATATTGCAATTATATGTAATTTAGCTTAAAAATATTAAATAAATTTATAAAAGTATGAAAAAATTATTCTAGCTATATCTTAGCATAAATATGAAATTCCACTAATTGAATTACCAAAAAATAATAATTTTGGAATAATTATTGGGTTTTTATGGACGAAAAGGGGAAATAAATCGGTTTAAAAAACCTTAAAAATTACGAAAAAATAGTAAAATGCTTGGACATACTCATATATGCATATATAGGCTATTTTGAAGATATTTTTCATATAAAAAATATACAAAAAAAATTAGGTATCAACAGGTGCCCCTCTTTACCTTGGAAGGATGAAAGAGTTGTCGGGTAAAGATATAATGACCAATTTTAACTGAACGAAATGGTTTGAAGAAGTTTGGCTGCGCTCTGGTCTCGGAGCTGCCTAAATATACTTGTTCTTACAGGAATTAGACCATATGTAGTTCAGGATCCGTCGACGGAGTATGTCGATGGAGACTTTTCCAGAACGGACACAATATTCAGGATGGGATAAATGGTTTAGGTCTAATAGGGCTGCGGGAACTGGAACGGGATTTCTCCTGCTGAAGTAGTCGTTGCTTGCCAGTTTACCTACAAATTAGCAATACAAGCATAAACTGTGCATAAATTTAAACATGATGCAAGTTCCCGTCAGACCATGAATGTTGTCTTTGGACGGTTAGAATGATGTCATCAGACCATGATGTCTTGGGCTATGATGTGTATAGTAAAGGATTCGCAGGCCATGAGATGATGCTCTCGGCCTATAAGAATGATGCCTCCAAACCATGATGCCTTTGAATTATGATATGCAAGAGATTAAAGGGATCTTCTGTCTATGACACGGTGTTCTCGGGCTATGTAACTGGTGCCTCCAAACGATGATGCCCTCAGATAATTTGGCAATCTTTCAGCTCAGAAAATGCAACAGGTGGCAATCTTTCAGCCCATGAAATGCTAGGTGGCGATCTTTCAGCCCATAAAATGTAATAGGTGGCGATCTTTCATCCATGCGAGCATAAATAAAGTGGCGATCTTTCAACCATGCAAAAAATAAAGTGGCGATCTTTCATCCATGCAAGCATAAATAAAGGGGCGATCTTTCAGCCATATAAAAATAAAGCGGCGATCTTTCAGCCATGCAAGTATAAATAAAGGGGCGATCTTTCAGCCATGCAAAAATAAAGTGACGATCTTTCAGCCATGCAAAAATGTAAAAGTGGCAATCTTTCAGCCATGCAAAACTATAAAGGTGACGATATTTCAACCATGTCGAATGTACATGTGGCGATCTTTCAGTCATGCAAGTGTAAATAATGTGGTTATGTTTCAGTCATGCAGATGTAGATGGAGATAGTGTTTAGTCTCGAAATGCAGAATGGTAGCCTTATGTAATGCAAAAAATGCAGATAGAGATAGTGTTTAGTCTTGGAAGGTAGAATGGTAGCCTTATACAATGCAGAAAATGCAGATGGAGACAATGTTTAGTCTCGGAAGGCAGAATTATAGCCTTATGCGGTGCAAAAAATGAAGATGGAGATAATATTTAGTTTCGGAAGATAGAATGGTAGCCTTATGCAATGCAGAAAATGCAGATGGAGACAGTGTTTAGTATCGGAAGGCAGAATGGTAGCCTTATGCAATGCAATTGCAGAAAATGTAGATGGAGACAACGTTTAGTCTTAGAAGGCATAATGGTAGCCTTATGCAATGCAAAAAATGTAGATGGAGATGGTGTTTAGTCTCGGAAGGCAGAATGGTAGCCTTATGCAATACAGAAATAGAATAAAATGGTAAATAAGGTTTCTTAGCTGATAGCAAGTTGCGATATTTTGACTGTTGGGGACATTGCGATATAGGGAATATCGCCGGCGCACGTGAATAGCATATGCTAGTAAGCGTAACAATTTTGAGAATCGTATTCCCGAACAATGTTCATCTCGAGAGTGTATAGTATGTCAGTCCAAGTGTCTGCATCCAAAGAAAAATCGTGAGTTTTGCAAAGGGGAGGTTAGTTCGTATCCCTACTGACCTTGTTCGACCCATTTGGATTAGATCTGGTGATACGATAGGTATCATTGGGGGGTAGCATCGCTGAACAGGGCGATTTCGATAATAAGCATGCATAAATTTTTAAAAAGAAATATATGACATAAGTATATATTTAAGATACAACTTTTAGATGGACCGATGACTGTGATGCAGCTCAAGACATTGCGATCTCTCTTGCTACAGAATTTTGATTTGTAATATATAGTTTGTTTTATTTGTCAATTAAAAAAAAATCAAAAGAGTTTTATGCTCGAGTAGCTTGTTGGAAATACAAAAAAAAAACAAAGAACAAGGTTTTGTTTTCAAAAATAGTTAGTTTATTTGCCCGAACTACGCTGATTTGATTCTCAACGGATGTGAGATACGTAGGCAACCCTCATCGGGTCCAATCACCCCTTTTGCAAAAATAGCCAAAAATACCAAAATTTGAATTTTTATCCAATAAGTCGGGTGATGCCATTCTTGTTGCAAAATAAGTCGAATGTCCCCAAAAGGGCGCCGGAAGGCTATTTTCAAAAAGAAAAGCTACCATGAGTCATTTTAAAATGGTTTGCGGGCACATCCTTAAAATCTCCTTTTCGGAAGTGCTGAAAGGCCGTATTTGTAAAACCGAGTCTTCATTGTTATAAAAAAAAAGAGACTAAGACCAAATTTTTCACAAATAGCCACTTTGTTTCTTTTAAGTCAAAATAAGTCATTACATGGCCAGTTTTCTCTAAATAGTCACAATTGATGTTGAAGCCTTCTCAGTCTTGTGCAGGCCCATGGCGATGCCGAGTGACGCCTCGTGGGCCCTAGGATGCCAAGCTTTGATGTACTTTTGATCTAGTTTTTTTTCATCGTGTCTGTATTTTATCACTTTTAGTCTGCTTTCGCAGAAAAACAATTCAAAACAACAAAAAAACAAAATTTTGCATTTAATGTGCAAAAATTACACTCGGTCCGTTTTATGCGGGGTCATGATACGTAGGCAATCCACGTAGGATTCGACCATAACCAAAAGAAAAAGCAAAAAAGGAAAAAGAGGAAAAACCACAAAAGGCAAAAAGAAAAGAAAATAGCGGAAAAACAAAAAAGAAAGAAAAGAAAAATCAAGAAATGCAAGAGAAAAAAAAGAAGAAAAATAAAAAAGAGAGAAAAAGAACAAAAACAAAGAAAGGGAAAGTTTACAATTGGAAATAAGGAAAAGCCGGTATGACGCATGCGACCAATCAAAAGTTGTTACCAATATGTTAAATGCCCTAATGCTAACGAGGTGGTTTCATTTTGTCATTCTAGAAAGGTGGTTGGTTTGTGGTTTTCAAAGTGGTAACTCTTTTTTACAACACAGAGACAAAATCCAATGGCAAACAATAATAGAACTGAGTTGGTTAATACCGATACCCGACAGCAGTTGGATGAACGGGATCATGGGTTGCTTGAAGAGGTACAGATGTTAAGACAACACATGGCAGACATGTATCAAGCCTGGATGACTAGGAAAGCACCACCCCCGCCACCACTAATTTTTCCTATCATATCCACTCCCCCAACAATGAATACCCACTCAAAGCTTGTGATGCCCAATATTACTCCTCAAAAATCGCCCACAAGGTTCTTGATTCATACCAGAAAAGCCCTCATGATGAGCTTCATGCTGGAAGTGAAAAGGTTACAGGAAAAGTAGGGCGAGATGAAATAGCCATAAAGCTGAAAGGCGTAGAACAATCCTTAAAGAACATACAAGGAATGGGAGACCATGGTAACGTGTCTTGCAAAGAACTGTTTGCGTCCCTTGACGTTTGCCTGTCCGCGGGGTTCAAAGTGCCAAAATTTAACTTGTATGATGGGTGTGGAGATCAGGTAGCCCACCTGAGGGTCTATTGCAATAAAATGGGAAGTGTTGGGGAAAAAGATGACTTGTTGATGGCATACTTCAGTAAGAGCTTGACTGAGGCAACTTTAGAATGGCATAGTCATCACGATGTCGGCAAGTGGCCTACATTGGGTGACATGGCTTAAGATTTTGTGCGATATTTTCAGTACAATAAAGACATTGTCCCAAATTGCTCCTCCCTATCTCAAACAAAAAAGAAACCTAAGGAAAATTTTAAGGATTTTTGGCTCAGATGGAACAAACATGTTGCTCGGGATAGTCATGCCATTGATAAAAAAGGTGTTGCTGAGCCCCTCCCACGACAGGGTTTGATAATCGTTCATGACAAACATCTGCAACCTCAACACCCCAAATCTATCCCCTCGCTCCATATAATCCACCTTAGTGCTATCCCCGGAACAACGTCCGCTCTTTTGTCCAAACATCAGGTCGTTGCCTCCGCCCATGACAGGGTCCGGTGGTCGTTCTTGCTAAATGCTTTCATCCACAATACTGACCCCGTGAACTTCCCCAAACTCCACATAAGCAACCTCATTATTATCCACCAAACAATATCCAGCCATCTGTCCGACCGCCAGGTTACTCCCTAGAGCAGGCACCAGCAGCCCAAAACTCTCGTGTGTCTTCACAGCACTTTCAAGCATCCAACAATCCTAGAAAACTGAGACATGGAGGGAAACAAAGGCAAAAAGATAATTTCACGCCCATCGGCGAATCCTACACAAGTTTGTTTGAAAAGTTAAAGCATTCTGGCCTGATTGAGCCGATCTTTGGATATATTCTAGACCCAAATGCGAAAGGCTTTGATCCTACTGTCCGATGCATGTATCACTCTAATGTCTAGGGGCATAGCATTGAAGATTGTCGCTCTTTGAAAAGGAAAATAGAAAGAATGATTCAGGAAGGGATGATTGTGGTCCAGGACAGTGCCACCCAGAATATTGTACAGAATCCTTTACTTGTACATTATGTGGGGAAGATCCATGGTGATAGGAAGTATGAGAATCCTCTAGAAAACTTGTTGAATAAAGTCAATGATATTGAAATTGGCGAAGGTCCCGGCAATCTTGATGTGCAGTCCAGTGGCTAAGATGTCGTGCTTGGCAATTTGGAAGATGCTCCATTTCTTGGTCACCGAGAGTGGAGTTTTGGTGGTTTATTTTGGTGTCATTTCTGTGGTCCGAGTTATTTCAGGGTTGTAATCCGGACAGGGTCTTGTGATTCAAACCCTTCTATCTTTTCACTTTTGCTTTGTTTAGGCATAATAGTTTGTTTAGTGTCGTCTAAGTTTGTTCAAGTGCGGTAACTAGTTTAGTATGCTTGTGTTGTTGGTTCAACAATCGCCGTCAGTCTAATGCAATTCTCTGTTTCCTGCCATTTCTAGTCATTTTATTTAGTTCCCTTCTCTTGTTACAATTCTTTCATGCTGGTTCTAATGACATGACATGCACGCACAATTCTCAGCCTGGTTTTGAACAGTCAACTTAATAATGAAACAATGTTGAAAATGTAAGAACATTGAGATCACTTCGAGCCCAAACCAAGTGAAACTGGGGGCAAATAGAACATAAAGAAATAATGTTGAAATGCATCATGCTGCATCAGTTTGAAGCCAAGATAAGTTTGCCCCAAGTCTACAAGGACCGTTCGTGGTGCCGAGAGTGTTGTCCAATGGTGCTAAGTAATTGACAAATACAGAAGGCAAATATGTGCATCAATCAAAAGGTGTTATGTATGTTTTCCTCAGCTTGTTTAACTGCGTAGTTTGTACTTGGTATGTTTTAAATATTGGAATGACGGAGATATTTTATTCTGCTATCCAAACACTTTATCCTTTGTTATCCCTTTGAGACTCGATTATTTTCTTGCATACCCCTCTTTCGGAATAATAAGATTCGCAAGCTCGAATGGGAAAGTAAGTGGAGAATCAAAAATAGTGAAAGGAAAGTGAAAGAAAAGAAGAGAAAAGAAAAGAAAAAGCAAGAAGAGAAAAGGAAAAGAAACAAAAGAAAATAAGAGAAAAAAGAGAAAATAAAAAGAAAGAAAAGAAAAGAAGAAAAGAGAAAAGAAAATGCAAAAAGAGAAAAGAAAAGAAAAGAAAAGGAAAAAGAAGGAAAAGAAAAGAATAAAAAGAAAGGCAAAGAAAAGTAGAAGAAAGATCGCAACAAAAGTAGTGGCCTGAACTACGTTTGACTTGATCCCGAAAGGGTACGTAGGCAGCCTCTCTATGAGGTTTAGTCATACTAAAACAAAAGTCCAAAAGTCCCCAAGAAAGAAACTGGGGCAGAAGTTGAAAGAAATCTAATTTTGAAAGTTGTAATTTTGAACCCATGTCGAATTGTTTTGAGCCTTTGATACACTTTCTTCCTAACCCTGTCCAAAGCCTACATTACGGTCTAAAGAAAGACCTTCTATTCAGTCTTCGAGAGATGCCAAGTCAAGCGAGTAGAGGTGAATCATATCAGGGGAAACACTCCGGTCCAGACAAAGGAAATGAAGAATGAGAGAGTCTTGTTGATATGAACCCTCACAGGTATCCCAAGGCGATGAAAGCTGAGAGAAATAAAAAATGAGAGAGTCTTATTGGTGAAAACCTTCACGGGCACCATAAGGCGATAGTGAGTTGAGAGAAAATACCAAAATGAGAGAGGCTTGCAGGTGAAAATCTACGGGCACCACAAGTCGAATGACGATCGAGAATCATATGGGAATCACCATACAAAGATTGTGAAAGACGATAGAGCAGCGAAGCCATTTTCACAGTTTCGGGGTATAATAAGGGCTGAACATCATATTTGCTTAACAAAATAGGCCGCAGGTGCATGTCAAGGTCATTAGAGTCGGTATCCACATCCGATAGGTTTGTACTTGGTAGTTTTCTTATTAGGAATCATCTCTTTTCATTATCCTTCTACTATGTTCCTTTACTCTTGTTTACTTCCTCTTCCTAAGTCTATGTGGTCAAAACAAGTGAGAAATGACTTCAAAATCTGTCACCAAGCTTTCTAATTAACAAAATAGGATTTGCTGAACACATCAAAATGTCAAGTCAGGAAAGAATAGCAAGCACACTGAGTTGGCAGCAATCAACTTGCTTTGGGATCCTTGTGAAATACAAGGGCTTGGTATATGTCAATTCATGAACAATGCAACAAATAATGGGTTAGGGTGAATAGATCAAAGGTATTTCCTGTGATAAGCTTGATAAAAGGGTGTTAAACCAGTGACAAGCAAGAACTTCCAAGAAGAAGTCAAAGTTATCGTGATAAGTGAAGGAGCAACAGACCTCAAGGCCGGGGGCAGTGGTTAAGTCAAGAAAGAATAGAACATACACATAGTGGGGGGCATTGGGCGTGATTTTGGATTTATATGAGACACAAAGGTTGGGGAGGTTACAGTTCATGCAATGCAAATAGAGGATATTGGGTCTGAACGGAGACAAGGTATTTTATGTGATGAGAGACGACATAGAAAGGGGTTGGTCCATAAACAAGCAGGGTTTTCGAGTGGAAATCAGTCATCATGGGAAGTGAAGGAGAAATCTCCCTCAAAGTTCAAGGCCATAAACCAACCACCATATTTTAAACTGACAAGATTTTTCTTTGATTGAAACATGAGCAGAAGTTTCGGAAAAAACCCTCCGTAAGGAAATGCAGGACCCAAACAGGTATGACTGGAAATTCTCAGGACCCTCCTGGAAAATGAGACTTAGTTTAAATTTCAAAACAACCATGAGAAGCATAACTTATCATAAATGTACCCCAAAAGAATATAAGTTTGTTCTAACGTTTGCATGTTTAAGATAGGTTTCAATTAAGAGTTTTCATGACACTCGGGATAATGGGAAGTAGTTTAAGACCTTTTGATAACAAATATAGTGGGAGTAATACCTTTAGAAGAGATAGTTTAGGTTCGTAATTGTTAGGAGTTGTCGGTATCTCCCTGGATAATAGGACTTAGCTTTCAAATTCTTGTAATAGTTTGTAAAATAATTCAGTTTATTACTCACCCATATGCCCAGTCATCAAACTGTGGCAGAAAATTCTCTTTGTTTTGTCTGTTTGTTGCAATCAGGAGCCCACCTGAAGAACGAGGGAATACTTTTCAAGTTTCAGCAGTCAGGCGCCCACCTGGAGAACAAGGGAATATGTTTCAAGTTCAGCGGTTAGGCGCCCCCTGGAGAACAAGGGAAGTATAATGCAAATTTTAACTTTCAAGTTTTAATAGTTGGCAACATGACGTGCCTAGTCATCAAACTGGGGCAGAAATTTTTCTTTGTTTTGTCTGTTTTGCTACGATCAGGAGCCCACCTGGAGAACAAGGGAATACTTTTCAAATTTCAGCAATCAGGAGCCCACCTGGAGAACAAGGGAGTACTTTTCAGATTTAGCAATCAGGAGCCCACCTGGAGAACAAGGGAATACTTTTCAAGTTCACCAATTAGGAGCCCACCTGGAGAACAAGGGAATATATTTCAAAGTTTCAGCAGTCAGACACTCACCTGGAGAACAAGGGAAGTATAATGCACATTTTCTCTTTCAAGTTTTAATATTTGGCTACATAACGCGCCCAGTCATCAAACTGGGGCAGAAAATTTTCTTTGTTTCGTCTGTTTTATTGCAATCAGGAGCCCACCTAGAGAACAAGTAAATACTTTTCAAATTCAGCAATCACGAGTCCACCTGGAGAACAAGGGAATACTTTTCAAATTTTAGCAATCAGGAGCTCACCTGGAGAACAAGGAAATACGTTTCAAGTTCAGCAATCAGGCGCCCACCTGGAAAACAAGGGAGGTACAATTCAAATTTTAGCTTTGAAGTTTAAAATTTGATAACATGAAGTGCCCAGTCACCAAACTGGGGCAGGAAATTTTCTTTGGTTGTATATTTTGTTGCAGTCAGGAGCCCACCTGAAGAACAACAGAATACTTTTCAAGCATCGTAGTTAGGAGCTCACCTGGAGAATAGGGGAATACTTTTCAAGCGTTAGCAATCAGGAGTCCGCCTGGAGAATAGAGGCACATATTTCGAAACTCACTAGTCAAGCATCACTCAGAGGAATGACAAAACATCTCCTATCAATGCAAGGAAATAATACAGGTTCAAGGCAACACAAGAGCAAGTTTGAAGATATAGATAGGACCTTTTGTAATTCATAGATTATAGCTTAGGCTAGCTTCTTGTTATTTTGACACGGTTTAATAAGGAGGTCAGCTAGCAATAGCAACAGCAACAACAGTGAAATAACAGCTCCTCGTAGTCCCAACTACCAAACCTTTCCGAACTACACTGACGTGATTCCTTTTTAGGGTAAGGATATGTAGGCAACCTCCGAAGGAGGGTGCTGTCAGACAATATTCAAAAAATGCTTCACACGGAATATTCGAACATGCAAAAATTGCTCGTATCCGCTCACTTATCTTTGCCCGAAAACTCTTTGTGTTTCCGAGCAAAGAGGGGCAGCTGTGAGCACGTGATTTTTGCCATAAGTGAATAATTCCCAAAAATTCAAACAAAATAATTTTTCTTTCATTATTTTATATTTTTGTGAATTTTGTGTTATTTCCTGTTAATTATTTGCATATTATTTGTGCGTGTTAATTTATATAAAAGTACAAAAAATACTTGGCATTTGCATTCAAGGTTTACTTTCAAATTCTAGGATTAATTAGTAGTTAAAATAATAAAAATGGTTATTTTTGCAATTATAGTTTTAATTTAAATTAGGAATTATTATAATTGGAAATTAGGAAATATAATTTTTAGAGTCAATTTGATTTTGGTTGTTTAGTTTAGCATTTTAATAAAATCAGAAAAAAATAAAAATACAAAAGGAAAACAAAATTAAATAAAAGCAATTACAAAATGAAAAAGAACAAAAAGAAAAAGGGATGTTTCTACGAAACTTGGTTTGGGCCATTTGTTAAATAATATCGCTCAGCCCAAACGTACCCCAGGCCAGCCCAACCCATGCCCAACCCGGCATGCCCCCTTCATTAAATGAAACGACGCTGTTTGGCGTCATTTGATCTAGACCGTCAATTTTTCCCCATCCAACGGCCCCATTGATTCCCCCATTTTCATAAAATTTTCCAAAATAATACAAACCCTAAAAAACATCCTCTCCTTCCTCGTATTCGTCTGTCTCTACCGGCTCCTCCTCACGTCGCCGCCGGAATTCGCCTCACGGCGGCCGGCGTCCAATGACCGCCAAAATTTCACTGTCGCATCTCTTCACCTTCCCTTTCCATATCGGGCCATGGTTTTTTGTCAAATCCCACCCAAAGTCCCTGAAGCAATGAAACCCTAGGCGCCGCCAACACCACCTACGGCGGCGCCACCACCAAAACTACCTCAAACTTACACCCTACAACCTCCCTAACTCCCTCACTTTGAAACTCAAGTCAAAACCTTCCAATTTTAAGTAAAATTTCATAAATGTCAGATCAAGGGTACAAGGTCTAGCCTGTGTTGGGAAGTTTGAGTCGTCGAGTAATTTCTAGTTAATGTTAATGCCTATTTTTTACGAAATAGACAGGTAACATTAACTAGAAATCAATTTCGAAAATCAATCATGTGGAGTTCAAAATTAGTCAGTTTCTGCTTTCTGTTTGGTTATGTTGTTCATTTTTGCTTGAGAATTCTGGGTTGCTTCATGATTAGTTAAATAACTTTTTTCATTTTGTTATAAATTCAACTAATTAATTAGGGTTTTTGTTTGCATTTTTTTCCAGTAATATGTTTTTTCCTTGATGTTATTCAGTAGTATAGTTTTTGTTATGTTTTATTTCTCTTAAGCATACTTTCTGTTGTTAATTCGTAGTTAGTATTCTGGGTCTGGATTTCTGATTAGTTTCTACTTGTTTGGATTTTGTGTTACCTAGTTTCACACTGATTTTATTATGATTAATTAATTAGTTAGTTTGATTGTTAATGATAATTGGTAATCTGAAAATTCTGTAGTTAGTTTAGATTTAGGAGTTTGGTTTGAACCTGGTTCTAGCTAATCTAATTGCAGAATGGTTGTTTAACCATGGTAAGCTGAAACTAAGAGGTTGGGTTTAATTGATATAGCTCAGTAATTTCAAACTAATAAAAGGGTAGTCCAGGGAATTTCATTTAGGGAATCTAGCAATAAATGATATAGAACTTCCTAGAAGCTTCTAGATAGGGGTTCTAAGGTCAAAATCAGGAATTAGGTGTGCTAACTTGAGAAACAAGTCAGTAAGTTAGGGGCTAGTTAGTTAAAAACTGAAAAATAAAGAGGGACTGAAAAGAAACTAGAAAATTAAGGGCCGCCCTTCCTTATGCCTATAAAAGGCAGTCTTCTTTGCCTTAAGCCACAAGTTTGGAACCCCAAAAATTCCCTCCAAAACCTCCCTGCAGGTCTGATTTTAAAATTGGAACTTCAAATCCAAAGAATTTCAAAAATTCTTCTCTTAGATCTTATATTCTGCCTAAAAATCCAAAAATAAATAGGAAATACTATAGAAAAACCAAAAAATATTGTTCTCTTTCCTTTCTAGATAAATTTTGAAGTCTAGACAGTGATTCTAATCTCTTAACCTAATTTTCTAGTTGCTGAAGCTTAGAGGTCCATCGAGCTTAAAATTCGACTTGTTTTGGGTATATTTGAGCTGTTGTGGGTTGTCTATTATTGAGATTGGTCCTGGTTTGTCATTGCATCTCTGTATTTGTTTTTCTAAAGAAGTCCAACTTGATTCCTGTTGATGTGAGCTGCCGTGCCTACTATTGCTAACCTCGTCTTCCTACTTATTTTGATCAAATCTCAGGTACATTTCTGGCCTTTGTAGAATATGCCAAGGATCAATGTAAAGTTGATTTGGAAGTTCAAGCAATAAATGGTTGTTTGATTCACTTCAGAGTTGCTTTATCCTTTCCCTATTTTTATTTAGTTCAAATGCATAGAATAATCATGTAATTCGACTCCAATATTGTCTATATTGATTAGGTAGTTTGAATCTGTTGCGTAATTAAACTGGACATATGTTGGACTGCTGAAACTGTGAATGATAAGTGTCATTTAGTATTACTTTTGATTTGATCATTCTTCAAGTGTGAAATTGATGTAGATGTCATAAACATGCATCTAGAATCAGTAAATGAGTAATCAATGCTATTGTGAGAGGTTAACAGGAGCATCATTGTAGTATATAATTAGGAGTCATTATCGAGTTAACTTGTATGCTTTGTTGTTGCAATTGGTAATTAGCTTATGTGTTGTTGCAATTTGAATTCGTTTGAAGAACTGAATTGGATAGCCTGCTGGTTCGATAAAGTTTGGGCCTGTTCCTCATGGAACACAACCCACGTCTGGACAGCCCCTTTTTACGCAGGCACAAGTATAATGGCGTAAGGTCAGTATTAAAGCCCAAATGTTGAAGTCCCAATGAAGTTTTGGACTGTGAATTCAATCCTTGTTTGGAAATCGTAGTAAGGATACATGAACTTGTTAAATTAATTAAGACCTTTTCTTCATTTTTAGAGACAAAAAAATAGAAAATCATAGTTGCTTTAGGATTGCCTTTTAACTAATAAGCCGAAATGACCCTCGCTAAAAGAAACACATAAATTGCGGGGCTCTCGATAATTATTTGTGTTGAAATACTTAGACTTCGGAATAGGCTGTTTAGTGAATTTCACGGCCTTCCCCAAATGTAATAACACGTCAGTCACTTTTAGGCGTGTTTTTAATAATATTACCTTCTTAAATACGGGTGCACATTTATGTGACCCAAATCCAAATTTAACGGAGTCGAAATGTGTTGACAACCACGGGTGCACTGGTGTGACGTGGTTCGAGACGCATTCTCACGACGTTGCAATTCTTATTAAAATAAGAATAAAAGTAGGTTACTAATAAAAGGACATAAGTTAGAATATGTTTTGAAATCAGATAAAATCAAATACAACAGTTGAGCGACCGTGCTAGAACCACGGAATTCGGGAATGCCTAATACCTTCTCCCGGGTTAACAGAATTTCTTATTCAGATTTATGGATTGTGGACAGTTAAACAGAGTCAATAATTTCCTCGATTCATAATTCAATCGATGACTTGGGACACCATTAATCTCCCAAGTGGAGACTCTGAATTTTAATAAACAAATCTCGTTTCGATTGTCCTTTAATTGGAAAAACTCCTTTACACCCTTGCGGGAGTAGCGAAAAAGGATGTGTGACAGTACCTATGCATTGTCATTGAGTTAAAGTATGCGGGTGAATATTGATTCTGTGTATTATATTATTCATTAATTGTGATATTCATGGTTAGGTTAGATTATTACTTCTTTGATTAATGGTTTTGTATTTATTTCTTATTTCAAAGTTGTTGAATATATTTGAAAGTTGAAGTTTGATATCATGGAACCATATTTGAAGTTAAGTTATCCTCCGCATTGTTTAATATTTGAATTCATATTATTGCATGATGAGGACGAGAGAAAAAGAATGAAAGGTGATGTCATGCCATTTCATTCATATTATCATCATTACTACATGGTTAGGAGACAGTAAAAGCATGAAGGGTGATGTCGTTCCATATCAATTTTATGATTGTTACATGGTGAGTACGAGAATAAAAATACGAAGGATGATGCTGTGCCATTATATTCATATTATTTCATGGCGAGGACGAGAGCAAAAGCACGAGGATTTCCCTTATATAATCGTGGAGATCCCAACATAGTGCAAGATACATTAATGATAAAGAAAGTGGGATGAGACAACCAGGCAGCACCACGTTCTATAAATATCAGTTGTGTGCCTTGGGAACTCCCCTAGCTCGTATTATAGCAGCTAGTATGCAATGCCCCCCGGGGCCGATACCTGATAGTTCCTGAGGGTGAGTCTCGACCTCAACTTCGAGCCTTAAGAAGCATGTATGCGAGATGACCTAATGACAGGGAAATCGGGCCCCCGATTTTACAGCATACAGATAGTCTCCGCATTTCTTAGAGTGGAAGTGATAAGAAACAACCTTGAATTTATTCCTCCTTCAATGTTCTTGCAATCAACAACGGTTATAATATACCAAGATACGACAAACGCATTGCTCTTGCAGGTTCCCGCATTGACTATGGTAGTTGGCTGCCTCTTGGGCTCCTTAAATGCACACATGGTACGTTTATAAATACACCTCTTCCTCTTTTCTATAACCCATTTCGTGCCCAAAATCCCTGAAAAGGTTCACTTTTCCTTTGCTCTCGTTTTATCTCTGGAACACAACTTTTTTTCTCCCTTCAGAATCTTCACGGGATGATGAAAACTTCTATCTCTACTTCACGAGAGGCTGCGGCTCATGATCTTCGCTTCTTTCTCCAAGCGAGGTGGCTACACCTCCTCGTGTAGAGGAATGCATCCCAAGACCTTTTGCGATGACCTTCAATTTCAAGGTCGAGAGACCATCCTTGAAGCGAGGGCATCGCGAGTCCGTGACTCGGTCTATCAGCTCGGTAACAGACGTCGGGAGAGTGAGTCCTGACTGTCGTTGGGTGATATCGTGCTTGTCGATATTCTTGCTCGTGACGAAGATATTACGACTCATAAAGCTAGCTTTCTGAGTGTGCACACCTATCCATTCACTTTGGGGCCGTTGGGGCCATCTCGCCCTCGATCGACCCCATAATTCTCGACTTCTGTCGACGTTATCAGGTAACCCTGGGCCAAATTCATATTTCGTTCTGGCACGTTGTTTATATGATCAAGCATTACTCAAACATGATAGAGGGGATGCCCTTCACCCTCAACCACCTGATCTAGATGTATAGTCCCTGTCCTCCGCGAGGGCCTAATCAAACTCCATTATCGTGCCCCGAGGTCCCTTTTTGCCTGCACCGAAGAGCTCAAAAATGAAGGATGGCTGAGCCAATTCGTCCAAGTGAGGGCCTCTGATCTGATTCCACAGGAAAATATCCCATTCCCTTAGAAGTGGAATATTGGGCGTAAGTACATATGTTGTCGGGTCTTCCCTTGCCTCTCTTTTATGGTATTTCTCCAAGCATCTAACTCTATTTCTCTTGTTTTTTAGCCGTAGAAACTACCCCGGTGTGGTTTTGGACCTCCAAGACTGGTTTGGCCGCTTATACTTGATTTTCCAATATGCCGAACGAGTGTGGCGAGATTTGTCCCGAGCCCAGTAGGAAGCCAAAGATCATGGTAAGCTCCGAACCCAGTTGCATCCGTATACATTGATGCAAATTGATATTAGTAGCATTCTTCATTCTTTGTGTTCAACTTCTACATTTGTGTAGGTTTGGGGAAGTCCTTTTGACGAAGGAGGAGTCACTGCTGATGAGGATGCCCTAGTGCCTGGCGAGAAGAAGAGAAGGTAGGGGGGTCTGCTGGTCGGGCCACCGGAGTTCAAGAGGGTTAAAGTGGAAGGATCCCAGGTTGAACTAGTATCTCTAACCTTGGAGACGGCAGGAAACCCTCAAGCTAAAGGTGAGGGGTAGAGCATCTTCCCAACGGCCCCCGAAGAATGTATGGACTCGGATGATCCTCGGGCCGTGGGAATGGAGGCTTCCAAGCCGGAACCTGATGCCAATGTGGCCCTTCTTTGTGGTGGGGAGGAAACAGATGGGGTATCGAGTACTATCCTTGAGTTGGCTGGTGGCCATAATTCTCCCCGAGTTGAGGCGCCCTAGGTGGGCGGACCGGAGGAGCCCGGCTTTGGGGACCGGGGCGAACAAGGGACGAAGGCTTTGACTGATCCTGTCAAGTCTGTGATCATTATTGGATACCATTAGGGAGTGACCTTACCACCTTCTAGAGTACAGGATGCCCCGTGTGAAGAGCCTTCTGATGCATAGTCATTAATCGAGATGCACTCGAGGGGCCATCGTCTGTTCTTGAGGGAAATTCCAAGTTGACGCTTCATACATTTTCAGCGAGATAGGCAGAATTTGTGAGTGGGTAATTTTTACTAACCCCATCGACCGCTTTGGGCTGCTCCGATCTTTATTTTTCTAACTTGTCCTTTTTGCTGCTTTAGGCTAAAGCGCTTTATAATCAAGCTTTCACCCAGTACCAGGATGAGGTGAACTGTCGTGAGCGTGAGAGATCCTACCTTACCGAGCATGTTACTCATCCCCCATTTATTATTATTTTAATCTTTGTGAGATTCTATTTCTTTTAACATCTCGGG
This sequence comes from Nicotiana noctiflora, assembly GCA_032618575.1. Lineage (NCBI taxonomy): Eukaryota > Viridiplantae > Streptophyta > Magnoliopsida > Solanales > Solanaceae > Nicotiana > Nicotiana noctiflora. The sequence continues at coordinate 149,478 of JASVEL010011966.1, read as the reverse complement.
CCTCATTTATGCAGTTTGAGAAGGAAAATACCTGCTGATAGAGGAGATTCGGGCCAAAGATGCTGAAATTTCTGAGCTCAGTCGGTTCATAAGGGAAATGACTTCTGATAGGGACACCCTCCAAGGGAAGGTAACCTTAACCGAGTGTCAACTCCAGGATGCGAAAAAGGATAGTGACAAGTACCGAGACATCCATTCTGAGCTGGTAGCTATGTTATCTCGGATTAAGCCAAAGCTGAGGCACTTGTATCCTCGCACGAGGAGGAAGCTATTGTTGCAAATGCTTGTGTTGAAGGGGCGTTTGAGGGAGCTAGCCTGAATTTAACTCGAGTTGCGGATCATGCCTGGCCGATTTCCCAAAGCAGAATGTTGGAGGTATGCTGGATAGCGGCTCAGGTGATGCTAAAAAATAAGGGTGGATCCCTGGAGAAGTAAGATATCATTGAGAATGTAGGCTCGGCAATGGATTAGGATCCTATCGATTTTTTTGTTTGTATATAGTACTTTCATACTAGCATATGCATAGAATGAACCTTGTGTCTTTGTTTCTTCCGCTCTTCTTTTTGTCCGGAATTCGACCGGGTGCTCCTATTTTTAGTGTTGGCAAGAATCTTTAGATTCGTGATGGCTCGTTAGATAGGCTTAGAGATCTTATGCGTTAGGGCAATGCGACCTTTAGTGCAGGCTGGCGTTAGAGCTCTTATGCTTTTGCTCAACTGTTTTGGGGTTCAGTCTTTGAGTCGGCCTTCGACTCGAGCTCATTCGACCCTCAAGATTTTGTGTCTGCATAGGCAAGCGACAATGACTCTTACGCCTTAGGTCAAAGTGACCTTTTATATGTGTGGCCCTGAGGCTCATGAAGCTGGCGATAATGGCTTTTATGCTTTGCCCTTAGGCATATATATTTAACTATTTTGGATCCGATCTCCGAATCGAGTTACAATCGAGCTCATTTTGACCCTTAAGCTTTCAAATTTTAAGCGGATGATAATGGCTCTTACGCTTTTCGCCCTTAGGCATATGTAGGCTTTGTTTTCCTCTCGTTAAGGTCTTTATGAAATGATCTTTCCTGACCCGTCGTCAGTTCAGGAAGAACCTCGATTTCAAGTCATTTGCAGTGATATTCGAGCACCTCGGAAGGTTTAGCTCATAGGCTGAGTAGCTCGAAGCCTTTATGATTTGGATCTGACATGGTCGAAGCTTTTTTGATTGTCGAGGGTAGCTTCTTTAACCATTTCTTTTCAAAGTAGATTCGACGTAGTGGCCTATGATTTTGTGGCGATGGTCGGGCGTCCTCGAGTTGCATTAATTTTGCTGGCACAGTCGTATGACCGTAATCATTTGTGTTTGGCCAGAGCCATCTTTGGTCTCGAGTATATCAGTTTGGGCGTTTATATCGAGGGTATCCCCTTTTAGGGGTCTTACAAGTTCGATATATAGCCTAAACTTCGGGATCAAGTTTTATGCATGTAGTAAGGTCTTACAAATTTTTTCATGGCTGTTGAGGTTTTACAATTTATTCATGTCGTTGAGGTCTTATAGTTTTTTCATGCCTGTTGAGGTCTTATTATTTTTTCATGCCTGTTAAGGTCTTACAGTTTATTTATGTCATTGAGGTCTTAAAGTTTTTTCATGCCTGTTGTGGTTTTACAGTTTTTTCATGCCATTGAGGTCTTATAGTTTTTCATGCTTGTTGAGGTCTTATAGTTTTTCATGCATGTTGAGGTCTCATAATTTTTCATGTTTGTTGAGGTCTCACAATTTTTTCATGCTTGTTGAGGTCTTACAGTTTATTCATGTCGTTGAGGCCTTACAGTTTTTTCGTGCATGTTGAGGTCTTACAATTTATTCATACCGTTGATGTCTTATAGTTTTTTCATGCCTGTTGAGGTCTTACAGTTTTTTCATGCCTGTTGAGCTCTTACGACCTCGATGTTTTTAAATGGATGGTAATTGGCGACAGTCTCTGAGTCATCGAGGTTACTTAGGCTCGGGGGCCATTACTCGTGAACTCGGAATTGCCTTACTAAAGGCTTATGACTTTGGAGATTCCGACTCCGGGTCATGCGCTTTCTGAGTTTACTATGCCAGTCTCCGAGTGTTAGAGACAATTTCCCCTTTTTAGAGATGTTTCGTAATTTCCTTGCTGCCTCATTGAGGGCTTACGAGCTTGGAGTCCTGACCCTGAGGCCATGGGGGTGCCGAACTCTAAATATTTCAGGGCGTTCTGGGTAGAGGGATCCCTGACATGAGAATGTTGAACTTTCTTTGGAGTACAAGGTGCTCTGGCGGAAGATATTCTTTGATTGCTTGGCATAAGTACATGTTGTTTTGTTGCTGTGAGCCCGGCTTATAAGGACACGTTTTACTTGACCGTTTGGCCCGGTACATCATTTTCCTAGTTGAACCATGTTTGGAACTCCTTGGTTCTTCCGGGTGGGTGATCTTTCGAAGCCCTCCAATGTTCGGGGTTGATTGCAAAGGAAAGCCTTGTACGCTTGTCGGATCCTCCTTAGGTAGTACATAGGTGTTGCCTCATTAAAAACCTTGCCATAAAAACCCTCTTTGGGACAAATTACGATCGAAGGAAAAGATGTAGTGTTTGTTCAAGGGTATTTATGGAATTTTTCGATCGGATGCCCTAACCATAATACCGTTTTAGCATCGATATATTCTAGTTGCTCGGAATATGTTCGCCCCCCTGGTGCCGAGCTTATAAGATCCCTTTCTGACTATTCTGAGGACACGGTACGATCTTTCCTAGGTTTGGCCCAACTCCCTTCATTAGGATTTCGAGTGTTGAGAGTGACCTTCCTTAGGACTAAGTCCTCGATCCCGAAATTCCCAAGATTTGTTCTCTTGTTATAGTATCTTTCAATTCTTTGCTTTTGGGCGGCCATCCGGATCAACGAGGCTTCTCATTTTTCATCGAGTAGTTCGAGGGCCATTGTCATGGACTCTTTGTTCGAGCCCTCATTGTTGTATCAAAGCCTCGATGTCGTACACTAGAGAAAAAGGCATTTCCCCGGTGCTTGATTTTGAAGTTGTTCGATATGACCACAACACCTCGAGCAGCATTTCTTTCAATTTTCCCTTAACGCTCTCCATTTTCTTCTTTAAGTTCTGAATGATGGTTTTATTTGTGGATTCAGCCTGGCCGTTTGCACATGGATGGTAAGGCGTTGACATGATTCTCTTGATTATGTGATCTTCAAGGAACTGTGTTACCTTGCCCCCTGACTCACGTTATCGCACATTATTTCGGATGGATTTCGAATCGGCATATGATGTGATCCCATATGAAATTGATAGCTTCCTTTTCTCTTATTTTTTCGAGGGCCTACGCTTCTACCCATTTTTAAAAGTAATCAGTCATAAATAAAATGAATCTAGCCTTACCTGGTGCCGTCGGCAAGGAGCCAACGATGTCCATTCCCTGTTTCATCAATGGCCATAGTTACAAAATGGAGTGTAGTTGCTCACCGGGTTGGTGGATCATGGGAGCGAATCTCTGACATTTGTCGCATTTTCGGACGAACTCACTGGTGTCCTTTCCATGATATCCTAATAATAGCCTGCTCTGATCACCTTTTGGACCAAAGAGTCGACGCCGGAATGATTTCCACAAGTACCCCCGTGGATCTCTCACAATGCATAATATATGTCACTTGGCCCTAGACATACCGTTGGGGGTCATCGAAAGTCCTCCTATATAGAGTCTCATTTTCGTCGAGCGAGAAACATGCTGCTTTGGTTCGCAGGGCCCTCGATTCTTTTGGATCTGCGAGCAACTTCCCATCTTTTAAATAATCAATATACTTATTTCTCCAATACCATGTTAGGCTGGTAGAATTAATCTCCGCATGACATTCCTCGACCACTGATTTAAACAATTGGACAATAGCTTCGGGGAGTAGGTCCTCTTCTACCATAGATGATCCCAGATTCGCGAGGGCATCATCCTTGTTGTTTTGCTCTCGGGGGTACATAGACTAAGGTCCATTCTTTGAAGCTACGCAGTGCTATTTGGATTTTGTCCAAGTACGTCTGCATCCTGTCTTCTCGAGCTTTGTAGCTCCCATTCAACTGGCTTACTACGAGGAGCGAATCACATTTCGCCTCGACGGTCTCGTCTCCCAAGCTTTTGTCCAGTTCTAAACTTGCAATCATTGCCTTGTACTCGGCTTCGTTGTTAGTCAATTTTGCTGTTTTTATCGATTGTTTGATTACGCTGCCAACGGGCGGCTTTAGGACTATATTGAGCTAGGATACTCTTATGTTTGTGTCGCCATCTATGGACATGATCCATACACCCGAAGATGTGCCTGATTTCAATAGAAGTTCCCTCTCTATCTCGGGTACGAGGGATAGTGAGAAATCAGCCAAGAAGTCTGCCAGAATTTGGGATTTGATGGCCGTTCGAGGTTGATACTCGATATCATACCCCCGAGTTCGATGGCCCATTTGGCCAATCGGCCCGATAGCTCGGGTTTGTGAAGTACGCTCTGGAAGGGGTATGTTGATAGAACGCAGATACTATGACATTGAAAATAGGGCTTCAACATTTGCGATACACTTATCAATGCGAGAGCTAATTTTTCTAGATGGGGATACCGGGTTTCAGTGTCCCCTAGGGTACATAATAAATAAGAAATTGTGTACCTTGCTCCTCTCGAACCAGTACGCTGCTAACCGTTATTGGCGTGTGCAGCAAAGGTGGACTAGTCAGGTATTATTTTAGTTCTTCTAAGGCGTGCTAGCATTTCGGAGTCCATTCGAAGTTGCTCTTTTTTTGAGTAAAGAGAAGAAATGATGGATTTTGTGTGATGACCTTGATATGAACCTGCCCAGGGCCGCTATCCGCCCTGTTAGCCGTTGGACGGACTTTACATTGTTCACCACTGTGATTTCTTCGATGGCCTTTATTTTGTCGGGATTGATCTCGATCCCCCTGTTTGCAACCATGAAGCTCAGGAATTTGCCCTAACCCACCCCAAAGGCACACTTTTCTAGATGGAGTTTCATGTTGTAACTTCTAAGGATGTCGAAGGTTTCCTGCAAATGAAGCAAATTGTCCTCTGCGCGCAGGGACTTAACTAGCATATCATCAATATATATTTCTATTGATTTACCTACTTGGCGCTCGAACATTTTATTAACTAGGCGATGGTACATTGCCCCTACATTTTTTAGCCCGAAGCGCATTACGTTTTAGCAGTAGGTACCATACTTTGTGATGAACGAGGTATTTCCCTGTCCTCTGGGTTCTTCTGGATTTGGTTATACCCCGAGTAGGCGTCGAGAAAGGTGAGGGTCTCGTGGCCGGCCGTAGCATCGATCAGACGATGGATATTAGGCAATGGGGCATGCCTTATTCAAGTCTTTATAATCTACACACATTCTTAGCTTGTTTCCCTTTTTAGGCACTACTACTACATTGGCCAGCCATTAAGGGTATTTTACCTCCCTAATGGATCCAATTTTAAGAAGTTTTGTTACCTTTTCTTTGATGAAAGCATGTTTTACCTCGGACTGTGGTCTTCTCTTCTGCTTTACGAGTTTGAATTTGGGATCGACGCTCAGCTTGTGGGAAGCTATTTTTGGCGGAATTCCAATCATATATAAGTGGGACCAACCGAAATAGTAAATATTGTTACTAAGAAATTGAATGGACCTTTTCTTGACTTCAGGGGTTAACCCTGTTCCTAGGTATATCTTATAATCCGGGATGTGTCAGATTAAAATGGTCTACTCCATCTCTTCGACTGTCCATTTAGTCGCGTCTGATTCTTCAGGGGCGACGAATTCCTGAAGAATCAAGGGACGGGGGTGACTCGATCGAGCAATCCCAGTTGTCCTACTACCTCTGATCTAATTATGTTGGTCGAGCTGCCTGGATCCACGAGCACGCACTTTATCCTGGTATTGTTTAAAAGAAACGAGATCACCAATGCGTCGTTGTGCGGTTCTGTCATGGCTGTGAGGCCCTACTTACTGAAAGCGAGGGTATCTCCGGGCACGTGGTTTCGGGTCGGTCCCTTTTCCGCGATGGACGTTCTTGTCCGTTTGAACACGGGCCCTTGGGGAACGTTGGTTCCTCCAGTAATCATGTGTACATCATGACGGAGAGTCTCCACTTTCGCCCGGGTTGAGTTCGGCGGTGTACCGACATCTAGTACCGACATTCAGAGTAGTCATGTACTTCTCTTTGTTGTTTTCGAGGTTGTTTTTCTCCGTTCTGTTCACTGAGCCAGACATTTTGACCTGAATCGAAGATCTTGGACAAGAAAAAGTGTGAAAGATAACGTGCGTTGTGTAATGAAACCAACAAGAAAATAATCACTATTATTTTTTCGCCCCTCGGTGGGTGCCGAACTGTTTAATAGGACTCTAAAAATACGTGATCTATTTTTATGCTAGTTGTTTAAGCAATTGATGCTAGATGTATGAAGTTTAGCGGCGAAATATGAACCAAAACAAAGTTATAATCAAACCAAGGGGCTGATTATTCGGACCTCGGACTGACCGATGAGCGATCTCGAGATCGATGCCTGGGCTCGGGCTCGAGCTATCGAGCGGGAAAGGTCTTACAGTTAAGATATGATTGATGAAGGCTCTTTATGGCCAATGATAAGCAATAAATGTAGAACAAGTATAATGATAATAAAATAGAGCAACAATCTCAAGCGAGTTATTTAGAGAAAGAGAGAGAGAGAATTATTATTTCGTGTAGAATAGTTGGAGCAACAACATCCCTTTACAAAGTGCCGGGGATTCCCCTTATATAGGAGGGGAGATCTCAACATAGTACAAGATATATTAATGATAAAGAAAGCGGGATGGGACAACCAGGCACCACCAGGCTATGTCAATATCAGTTGCGTGCTTTGGGAACTCCCATATCCCGTATTATAGCCGCTAGTACGCAATGCCCCCCAGGGCCAATACCCGACGGCTCCCGAGGGTGAGTCTCGACCTCGACTTTGAGCCTTGAGAAGCATGCCCGCGAGGTGACCTAATGACGGGGAAATCGGGCCCCCGATTTTACCGCATACAATAGTGTTTCTTAAACTCTACATCTAGTTAAATAGTTTCGTATAAATTTAAACAGAGGGAATATTTTTTCCACTTTATATAAAAATTATTTATGTCCATACAAATATTATTTAGTTTGTAACCTTTACTAAATTTAAGAAATAATTTTAACTTAAATTTCCTATTTTATTCATAGTAAGAATTTTTATGGCCATACAAAATTTATGGCATATTACCATATGTTTTAAAAGTTATATAGACACGAAAATACTATAACACTAAAATCTTTAATAGCACTTATTAAGCTCCATATTTAGTTAAATAGTTCATATAAATTTAAACAACTGAAATACTTTTTTCACTTTATGTAAAAAGTTTTTATATCCATATTATGATATACTACTATAAATTTCAAATTTTTTATAGACACACAATATTATCTATTTTCGACTCTTTTCGTTTTCTTGAGCCGAGGGACTTTCGAAAATAGCGTCTTTATTCTCGCGGAGTAGGGATAAGATATGCATACACACTATTTTTTCGAATCCTACTAGTAAAATTTTACCGAGTCATTGTTATTGTTGTTATAGATACACATAAATGATTATGATATAACATATTTAACACAACAAGTTTTAGTAATCTTTTTAAAACTTGTTTCATAATTCATATAAATTAAAATGTCTAGAGTACTTTTTTATTTCACTTTGTGATATTGACTAACATATAGTTAATATAAGGTGTCACCTTTAAAAAAATATCATTTTCTCCCATTCTTTCTTTTCTGTTCTTCTGTCCCTTTTAAACGAAGAAATCCACATTTCAATTTATTGGTATACCTTCATACAAAGTAGGGAAAACGAACAAGAAGAAAAATAGTATTTGACCTGTTAAAATTAACCACTTTTTGATTCATTTCTGGTCGACGAGATTCGCTGGTCCAAAATTCTCCAAATAGCTCAGAGTTCGGATTTCTCGCTTTCCCGGCGACTGCTCCGCCGCCTGTTATCCTTTTCCGGCTATGCTCCCGCCGTAAAATTCTCCTCTCATTTACTGCTAAATTCATTATTATGCTTACTCTTTCACCATTCAGTCCATATAATCTCCTTGTATTCGCATAGCTATTTAAATTCATTTCTGGTCAAAATTTGGATACATCAATTTTATAGAGATTATTATATTATTTATGTTGGTCAAACTTGAGATATCAGTTCAATATAATGTCTGTGTATGTTCTTTTAGATCATAAACAGTTCAGTAAACATTGAAGAAGCTTACGATCAGTTTAATTTCTTTAACCTTTTTCTGTAGAAGTTGGAACTGCGACATTTTCTTGGTTGTTTAATTTTATTCCTTTTTTCCGTTGTTTATGGTTTATAATGAGCTAATGTACCAGTTGGTTCAGTTAATATTGTTGATCAGTTAAATTTTTTTTTTTTCGACGGTGGTGTCGGACTAGCTTGCGCGGACCTTCATTATTCCATCGGATATCTGCTTCTCCCACCACCATAGGTCCCGGATAACTCTATCCATCAAAGTTGGGAAGAAATTACATACTCCCTCCGTTACAATTTATGTGAACCTATTTCCTTTTTAGTCCGTGCCAAAAAGATTGACCACTTTCCTTATTTGGAAACAATTTACCTTTATGCAATGATTTATAGCCACACAAAATAAAGGTGCCTCATTTTACACCACAAGATCAAAAGTCTTCTCTCTTTTCTTAAATTCCGTGCCCAGTCAAATGGGTTTGAAACGGAGGGAGTAATATTTTTTGTGTCCACTTGAATTTGAACCTAATACCTCGTGGTTCTTCTGTCTCTTTATTGACCACCAGGCGGCACCTTTGGGTGCGAAACTGCAGCTTTTTTGTAACAATCAATGAGTAGCTACATAACTCATTCCATCTGTCCATCATGTAACAATTAAGCAAACTCAACAAAACTCAAATAGAAATACCTGTCATACAGGGCCGGATTTAGGGGGGCGGAAGGGGTTCACTCGAACCCCCTTCGCTGAAAAATTATATATAAGGCAAAATTTGTTTTTTACCTCTATACATTAAATTTTTAAACCCCCTTAACACAACCCAAAAACGTAGTTTAGTGGTTAAGGGGGTTCAAAACCTTCATAAGGTCATAGGTTCAATACCCACTAGTTACAATTTTTTTTTGAACCCATCACCCACTGAAGATGCCTACAACCAACTTTCTGACTATTGACCATTACAAAAGTGATAGTCTCACCTCTAGAAATCTATCTCTAAACTCGAAAAGTTCAAGATTACTCAGCTAATGAACATTGAACATGCCTTCTCAAACCCAACTCTGAAGTCACGCCTGCCAGCATCTCCAAAATCACCCATATCCACAAATCCTTCTATGTCAGGCAGCTAAAATCTGAACCTCAATGACTGGCCATCACATAATTGCCGTAACGCTTAGTCGAATTATCCATAGACCCCATGTCTAAGCATCCTCTACAACACATTCCCTTTCTTGGTGATACTGGATGGTGTGCCACATGGGTACTTTCCAGCTTCTTGAGGGCTCCGACAAGGGTTCCAAATCTAGCCTGTTGATTTTAGCTGGTCACTACGAGCTAGACTCGTCGTGAAATTCACTTATTCTTAAAGAAATGATGTGTGCTAGCCTTCCCTACCATCAGCCTATCCGCTTCCGGAGATTATTCTTTATCACCTACAAATAGTACAAAGGAAAAGACAAGGCTGGTCCCAGATCGATTTGGATGAAAAGAGTAAAGTTACTATATCATATATGTTGTTCGAAACTATCTTACTTTGAAAGGGGAAATTGGCGCCAAAACATCGTGAAGGATTTAGTGAACGTCTTGAAACTTAGTAACACAAGACAATTGACTGAATGGTTGTTGGCTCTACCGGAGGAGTCTAAAATCAACAACGTGTAACTGCTCTGTACTACTGTGCCCTTCAGCAACTCAAATCATCTGTGTTAACTCAAAGCTGTTTAATTTTAATCCCTTTTTTTTTGGGTATCATGTTTAGGGTTTTTAATGAGCTAATGTAGCAGCTGGTTCAGTTACTATTGTTGATCAGTTAACTTCTTTTTTTTTGCTGTTGGAACTGCAATTTTTTGTCTTGTGCGGACCACGACTATTCCACCGGATATCTGCTCCTCCCACCACTATAGGTACGGATAACGTTGCCCATTAAGACTTAGGATGAGAAGAAATCACTTAGTATTTTTTGTCTGCGCTTGGATTTGAATGTGAGACCTCATGATTCCTCTCTCTTCGTTGATCACCAAGCCATACCCTTGGGTGCGAAACTGCAGCTTTTTTTGTCAGTGATTTGTGTCGTATGCTACAATTTTATATTCTTCCATTTTATATGTATGCATAAAAGCTGATAAGGTAGTTCTTATGTGTGTGTTCGAGCCTGTTTTGACTCTAGATAATTTAATTTAAATACAGTAAAATGCTCTACAATTTTTTTAATTGTTTATTTATTCATTTTCCCTGTGACTACATTGATAGGTCTTCACAAGCTAGTGGTATAGTTGGTTCAGTTAAAGAAGTGACTCCGTCGGATGAGAAGTGAGAGATGAAGAAAGTCAAGAGAAAACTTGGGAAGTATGAACTTGGCAGAACTATCGGCGAAGGTGCTTTTTCCAAAGTTAAGTTCGCGCAGAACACCGATACTGGCGAGAATGTTGCCATCAAAGTCTTGGCGAAAAGCACCATTCTCAAGAACAAAATGGTTGAGCAGGTATTGCAATATACTTTCTTTCCTTCTATTAGGTCTAAGTTTGAGTTTATTGCCTTTAAAGATCAGATTTGAGAAAGCAAAGTTTTTTCAGAATTGACAAATCAATCTTTTGAAAGCCAAGTTTGGATCCATGAATCTACTTTTCAATCTTGAGTTAACTGCATGATGTGATATATATATATATATATATATATATATATATATATATATATATATATATATACACATACATATATATATATGCTCCTACTTGTGTGATAATGTGGAGCAGTAGTGATGATTTAGTCCACAGTTGTACTACTAAGTTGACACTTAAAATTATAGAAGTAGTACAAGATTCATTGCCATGATGTGGTAATGTGCTTAGCATCCTTACTAACTCCACTTGCTGAGCTTTATTTATGTTTGTGGGTAGTATCCATCTATATTGCATAATAGTGGTCAAACGGCAGTAATCCTGTCTCCCAGGAAGTGGATGGATCCTAACTCTGTGCTTTTGATGTTTGACTAACTTGAGGTACTTAAGAAGTAAAGCATTTGCTGTATCATTTTCTTTTTGACTATCCATATTTCGTTAAAGATGATTATCTGGCTATGAGGACTTAACATCTTGGAGTTCTCTCCTCGTTCTTCATATTTTGCCTCTTTTTCAGGTCAATCTCTTGACTTCTTTGGTCTGATTTTGCAGATCAAAAGAGAGATATCTATAATGAAAATTGTCAGACATCCTTGCATAGTTCGGCTTCACGAGGTAAAATAATTCAAGAATCCTAGTATGAGTACAACTCTTTCTCTATCTCTCCCTTTCTCCATCTGTCTGTAGTATGTTAAATTAGTAGTTTCATTTTCTTAATTTTTCTATTGAGGTGTTTATTGCTTTTGCATATTCATTTATAGGTTTTAGCTAGTCAGACAAAAATATATATCATTATGGAGTTTGTCACTGGAGGAGAGCTTTTCGACAAAATTGTAAGATATTTCCAGCATTTTTATATATATTGACTGAATATCTACTCCTGGCTTGGTGTTAGTTATTCTTAGTGTTTAGCAATATTATAACTTGGTAAATTTTTGTTGGATAATGCTTCATGATCTATAAGTAAATGCTATTTTCGAATCTAGATTGATGTACATTTTGGGTGTTAATCAAATCAACTGAGCGAATCCTAATCTGTACATACAAAGTAAAGATTCGGGGATTATCTACCTAAGAGAAAATAATAGAGGCACGGATCCATTATCACGATCTTCATAAAAGCTATTTGACAAGCTACCCATATATAGATCTTTCTTCTGTGTTAGCATGCATACTTGTGCTTCTGTTTGTTCAATAAAAAGGTCCCAGGATCCCTTCTCTAACAACTAATAGTTTTTGAGATTGTGATACGTTTTCTATTGTTAATCCAAAAGGTTCTTCTTCAAGAGTTTATACTAGTTTTATCTTATCACTCTAATTTTTGTCTTTGGTTAATGGGTGGAAATGATCAATTTGTTAACAATAGTTTAGCTTTATTTCCGTATTCCAGAGAGTTCAAGGATGTTTTCTAGCTAGTCAAAGTCCAGCGATTGAATTTTTTTTCATCAGATCCGGATAGTTGATATGTAATACCTCAGACATGCTAGTTCTAAACATTGGTACACAATGGTGGATACAAGGAGTACCAAATAGATCTATACTGTTGGGTACATGCTGGTTCTTAGAGTAGCTAGTCGGTATTCCTTTATGTGTTTCCATTTTCACTAACTCTGGTGCAGCTCATGGACCTTTGAACCATTTCTTTCTTATCCGCCTTCTTCCAATGTTGATTATTAAGAAGTGATTTTTTTATCTTTATCATGCCTCTGCCTTTCATGATAGTTTTGCTGGATTTGTAGGTTCATCAAGTTAGGCTCCCTGAAAAAGAGGCTAGACGATACTTCCAGCAACTCATAGATGCCGTTGCTCACTGTCATAGTAAGGGTGTATATCATCGGGATCTGAAGGTCGGCAATTGCTATATGGGGAATCTGTTGTGGGGATATCCAGTTTTAGCATTAACCATTAACATTTGTTGTTCTTCCTTGTTCTGTAGCCTGAAAATCTTCTTCTTGATTGCCAAGGTAACTTGAAAGTTTCCGATTTTGGACTTAGTGCTTTGCCTCAACAAGTAAGTAGAATCTCATTTTTTAGTTGCATTAGATTGGCAGAGCATACTATTGTTTTCTTGATTTTCCTTGCAAAAATGAAAGCTTCTAAAATGGCACTTTATCGAAATTTCAATCAGGGAGTTGACCTCCTTCATACCACTTGTGGGACTCCAAATTACATTGCACCTGAGGTACGATGTTTATCTATTTTGAATTCTTTAAATACTTTGTGACCATTTGATGAGTGTTGCTTCCTATTTGGGATAGCCAAAAGATAATTCCTTATTTGATTGGCCTGCTAGCCTCAATAATACTCTTCTCATCTCAAATTATGTACACTTTAAATTGATTGGTTATTCTCATGCTAAATTTACTACTGTGTAGAGATATGATGTCATTGCTGAGATAGTTAAAGTGACAGCTGGTGACAGTTACACATATGAAGGCTTGAAGGGTGACAAAGTCAGTTAGGTGACAACTGTGTGTAGTAGCAAGTTAGTTAATTAGTTAGTGTTGGAAGATAATCATATATACCCGACGTGTACAGTGATTAAAGGCTAATAAGCCATTGTATTCTCTTCTTCTTTTGTTCTGTAATTGAAGATCATTTCTGGAATCTTCTCCTTTCTCCTTCTTCGATTCAATCTCAGCCTCAATCCTCCACCCTCTAATGGTGGATTTTATCATGGTATCAGAGCTTGAGTGATTCGATCGAGGACAAAGCAATTCTATTCCTAGTTTTGTGAAGACAGTACTGTAAGTTCATAAATTTTCCTTTTTGAGTTGAAATTGAAGCTCAACAATGACGAATTTAGATATTGATAACCCCTAGGCATCCACTATTCCTGCAACCGTCTGACAATCCTAGCAATGTGATAATTTCAATTCAGTTGAAAGGAACGGAAAATTACTCCGTCTAGAGTAAAGCTATGGTAATTGTGTTGCGAGCGAAGAGGAAATTAGGGTTTACGATGGAAGTTGTACAAAGTCTCACTTCACTGAAGATTTGGGCGGAGGATTGAGGCTGAGATTGAATCGAAGAAGGAGGATTGAATCCACCATTAGAGGGTGGAGGATTGAGGCTGAGATTGAATCGAAGAAGGAGGAAGGAGAAGATTCCAGAAATGATCTTCAATTACAGAACAAAAGAAGAAGAGAAGCAATTCTATTCCTAGTTTTGTGAAGACAGTACTGTAAGTTCATAAATTTTCTTTTGAGTTGAAATTGAAGCTCAACAATGGCGAATTTAGATATTGATAACCCCTAGGCATCCACTATTCCTGCAACCGTCTGACAATCCTAGCAATGTGATAATTTCAATTCAGTTGAAAGGAACGGAAAATTACTCCGTCTAGAGTAAAGCTATGGTAATTGTGTTGCGAGCGAAGAGGAAATTAGGGTTTACGATGGAAGTTGTACAAAGTCTCACTTCACTGAAGATTTGGGCGAGGACTGGGAGCGAGTTAATGCAACAGTGTTGACATGGTCATGAACACCGTATCTCCAGAATTGGTAAATGGCATAGTATATGCTAAAAATGCTCATGAAGTTTGGTTGGACCTTGAAGATCGATTCGACAAAGTCAATGGTTCTAGAGTCTATAATCTCCAGCGAGAAATAGCCACAATCTCTCAAGGTACCTCTAGTATTTCTGTTTATCACTCTAGGTTGAAGTCGTTATGGGATGAATATGGTTCTCTTAGACCCTCACTTCCAGTTACTGCTGGTACAAGAGACTTTATTGAACACTTGGAACAACAAAAGCTTTTTCAGTTCTTAATGGGATTAAATGAATTGTATGGAGCAATTAGGAGTCCAATTCTGCTGCAATCTCCATCACCTTCAGTTAGTCGTGCTTTTGCAATGTTAATAAATGAGGAGAATCAAAGGAAAGTTTGTGTGCCTGAATTTAAGTATACTTGCTTACAGTTTCTGAACTGACAAGAGAGTTACAATGCTTAGTGAATTTTTTCCCAATATTCTGTGTCTTCCAGGATCTGTTCACTTGGAAGGTGAAGGAGATTGGTAAAGAGAAAGGTAGTTTGTACCTCTTAATTCCAAGGAAAACAGACAAATACAAGGAGATCCAAAGAATTAGGAGTTGTCTTGCAGCAGGAGTAAAGATTGATGCTGAAACCTGGCATAAAAGGCTTGGACATATTCCAGTAGCTGTCATGAAGATGCTGGATTTTATGAAGAATAAAGACTTGCTAGATTGTAGTCTCAATAATTGTATTGTATACCCTTTGGCTAGATAGACTAGAAGGCCTTTTCCCTTAGCAATAGTAGAGCAGGTGATGCTTTTCAGTTAGTTCATGCAGACATTTGGGGTCCATGTAGAGTTCCAACATACAATAGGAATAGATACTTCTTAACACTTGAAGATGATCATTCCAAAATGATTTGGGTATTTCTAATGAAGTTGAAGAGTGACTATTGTCTTGTTGAAATCATTCTTTAAACTTGTGCATGTGCAGTTTAGAAAGACAATTAAAATGTTAAGGTCTGACAATGGTGCAGAATTTTTTAGCAAAGAATGTAAGGATTTCTTGTCTAGTTATGGAGTTCTTCACCAAAGCAGCTGTCCACACACTCCACAGCAAAATGGAGTGGTGGAAAGGAGGCATAGACATATCCTAGAGGTGGCAAGCGCATTGAGGTTTCAGGGGAGCATTCCACTACATTTCTGGGGAGAGTGTGTGTTAACAGCTGTGTATCTTATAAATAGGATACCATCCTCAATTCTTAGGGAAAGTCTCCCTATGTTGTGTTTCATAAATTCAAGCCAAGTTTGCTGCATTTGAGAGTTATGGGCTGTTTATGTTATGCCACAGTCACAGAGAAAGTTGACAAATTATCACCTAGAGCTATAGCAGCAGTTCACATGGGATACACAGCCTCTCTGAAGGGCTATAGGTTGTATGATCTCAAGGCCAAGAGATTTTTTGTGAGTATAGATGTGAAATTCAAGGAGAACATCTTTCCTTTTCGGTCAATGAAGAGAGGTGTAGATTTGCCACTGTTTTTGGAGATTAATGATGCTCAAACAGATATCTCAAGGCCAACTGCACCAATGGTAGATCAGGGAGCAAATGAAAATGATGCAAGACAGGATGCAATTGATTATCCACTTGATGAACCAGCCTGTGATACTCAAGTTAGCAGCACTTGATGAGCACACCTCTACTGAACAACTTCAGCATGCTGCATTGCCTATAAATGATCCTACTGAACCACTAGTTTCATTGAGGAGATCTTTAAGAGATCCAAAACTACCAACATGGCTGAAAGACTACATTTGTCCAGGGAAGGCAAGTTCATCCTCCAGTTGCGTCTATCCTATGTCTAATTATTTAGAGTACTCCTTTCTTTCACCAAAATACCAATCCTTCTTAGTTGCTACCTTTGAGACAGAACCTGTATCTTATGTTGAAGCAATAAAGGACCCTAGATGGATTGAGGCCATGAAAACAGAAATTGATGCTCTTGTCCATCACACATGGGAGGTAGTTGATATACCCAAAGGTAAGGTTCCTATTGGCGGTAGGTGGGTGTACAAGATCGAGTATAAATCCAATGGGGAGATTGAGAGGTTTAAAGCCAGGCTAGTGGCAAAGGGCTATAGTCGGCAAGAGGGACTAGCCTACCGGGAGACATGCTCTCCAGTAGTTAAAACGGTCACAGTTAGGGTGGTTATTGCTCTTGCAACCATGAATCAGTTGAATCTCTACCAAATGGATGTCTATAATGCTTTCCTTCGGGGTGATTTTGAAGAGGAAGTTTATATGCAACTTCCACCTGGTTATGGTAGTCAAGGGGGGAACAAAGCATGCAGACTACACAAATCCTAAGCATCAAGACAGTGGAATTTGAAGCTAACTGAGGCACAGCTATCTTGGTAACAGAAAGAGATCATTGCTTTGCTAAATCGATCAAACCAAGTTATTGATTCAGTCCGTACAAGGCTTTCTTTAATCTGCATACATTTTCTTGACTTTGTGCAGTATCAAATTAAGGAGGAATCTTCATATACACCTCTTCTTATAAGTCTCCATGAAGAAGTGCATTCTTCACATCAAATTGTCGCAAGTACCAAGCAAGATTAGTTGCACAAGACAAAAGAAATCTAATAGTGTTCATTTTAGCAACAGGGGCAAATGTCTCTTGATAATCCACTCCATAAGTCTGAGTGAATCCCTTAGCCACCAATCTTACTTTATATCTTTCAAATGAACCATCAACTTTGTGCTTCACAATGAAGACTCAGTTGCAGCCAGCCAACTTTCTTGTCCGGTGGTGAAGTGACAAGTTCCCAAGTCTCATTTTTGACATGGCCTTCGTATTCTCAACCATAGCTTGCTACCATTTGGTATCTGCAAAAGCTTCCCTGCAATTCTAGGAATAGACACAGAAGAAATAAACAAGGCAGAGGCTCCGTTGGAGGGAGACAAAGAATTGTTGAAGACAATATTAGATAAAGGGTGTTTGGTGGTGCAACATATGACTCCTTTCTGTGAGCAATAGGCATATCTAACTCATTAGGAAATGTAGATAACTTACCGGTAGAAGAAGGTTCAGCCTTGGTAGATTGCATGATGGTTTTTTCTGTTCTTCTCCTCTGAGTAAGTTTTCAAATCAGGCCTATCCAAAAGCCCAATAGTCTCCCTTGAATTCTTTTTCCAATTTCACTTTTCCCTGTGACAATGTCATCAAGAGGTCCAGTAATGGAACTAGGTAGAATCACCTCTTTCTCCTTACTGCTCTCCCCCTAAAGAGGTGATGAGGTAATACCGTAATAGGGCTCAGATTCTCGAAAGGTACCATCCACCGTAACAAAAGATCTCATAGAGGGAAGATTATTACATTTGTAACATTTCTATGTCGGAGAATACCCAATGAAAACACACTTTATAGCTCTAGGATCAAGTTTCCCTGAATTTTTAGTGTGGACAAAGTAAACGCACCCAAACACCTTTTGAGGAACAATATATTTATTCATACCCTTTACACCTTCGGAGGAACAATATATTTATTCATTCCCCTTAAAGCTTCCAAAGGACTTTGAAAATTGAGAGGTTTAAGTGGCATTTTGTTGATAAGATAGGCAGTCGTTAGAATAGCATCCCCTAGTAATATTTTGGTAGATGCATGGTGAACATAAGAGATCTTGTTACTTATAATAAATGCCTATTTTTTCTTTCAACGACCCCATTTTGTGCACTAGTGTAAGGACAATTAGTCTGATGGACTATTCTATTGGACTCCAAATAAGCACCAAATCTTTCATCCATGTATTCTCTGCCATTGTCTGTTCTAAAGATTTCTTTTGACATCAAACTGATTACAAATCATCTTATAAAATGACTGAAAACAAGAGAAAACTCCACTTTTGGCTTTTAACAAATATACCCAAGTCATCGTAGTGCAACAATCAATGAAAGTAACAAACCATCGAGGCATCGACTACCAGACAAAGAAACAGTTTGGTAAAACCAATACATCAGAATGAATAGTAATAAACGGAGTTGTCCTTCTATTATCACTCATATAATAAGAGTTCCTACTTTCTAGTATGCTTGGCATATTCACACGCATCATAGAACAAAGATTTAAATTGAGTCCTTGAAAATAAATCGGGATATAACTTCTTCAAAACAAAGAATGATGGGTCCTAACCGTTTATGCCGTTGTATTATTTCTTGGTTGACATCTTTACTTTCCCCAAAAAAGGCTTGGCCAGAGTTTTGAATTCCAATTAATATATACAAGTCATCGTGTAATCTACCACTGCCAATCTTTTTTCCTGTTTGAAGATCCTGAAAAATATAATGATCGGGAAAGAATTTGATTTTATTGTTTAGAGCTTTGGTGATAGCACTAACAAATAAAAGATTGAGAGGGAACTCAGGGACATGGAGCACGGATGATAGTTTAATATTAGGAGTACAAACAACAGAACTTGTTCCAGAGATAGGTGTTAAAGAACCGGTGACTATTTTAACATTATCTCCTTTAAACGTGGAGAATAGTTTTGAACGCCTTTAGAAGAGCCAGTCATGTCTCTCTTTGCACCAGAATCAACAATCCAAGAATAAAGGTGAGCAGGAAAGGCAGTACATGGTTGCAGATGATTGGATGTGGCACCATTAGCGGAGTCAAGTTTAGCTATGAGGTGACGAAGAAGCTAAATTTCATCCGAAGACAAGATTTCTCTAGAAATTATCTCCTTGAACGCCTCCATATTTTTGCCCAATTAGAAAGAAATCTCAAGAAAATTGCTCAAAAATAATCCGCCTTGCTAGAAACCAAATCTGTCTTGATGGAACCTTAACTCCAACAACAACAACAACAACAACAACTACCCAGTATGTTCCCACAAAGTGGGGTCTGGGGAGGGTAATACGTACACAGGCCTTACCCCTACCCGAAAGGGTAGAGAGGCTGTTTCCGACCGACCCTCGGCTCAGAAAAAGAGAGAGAAAATCAACAAACAAAACAAAACAAAATAATGTTAGTAAATCCGGGATAAATCAAATAAATAATTATCTAAACATAAAACCAAAAGTAGAATGACATGCAATAATACCAATCTGTTACTACCATAAAAGGCACAATACAATATATTAATTAACTATAGAGATCGCTACCAAACCCCACTCAGCCCCTAACAGAAGTACTAAGAATTCTAGAAGGCCCTACCCTACAACCCTAATACTAGACCTCCAAAATTTCCTATCAAGGGTCATGTCCTCGGAAATCCCCATTCTAGCCATATCCTGCCTAATCACCTCACCCCAATACCTCTTAGGCCTCCCTCTCCCTCGACTCGCGCCAACCACCGCCAGTCGCTCACAACTCCTCACCGGTGCATCAGGGCTTCTCCTCCGCACATGCCCAAACCACCTGAGTCTCGCTTCTCGCATCTTCTCATCCACTGGGGCCACCCCCACCTTCTCCCGAATAACTTCATTCTTAATCTTATCTAATCTGGTGAGCCCGCACATCCACCCGAGCATCCTCATCTCCGCAACTCTCATTCTCTGGACATGAGAGTTCTTCACAGGCCAGCACTCCACCCCATACAACAAGGCAGGTCTAACCACCGCTCTATAAAACTTCCCCTTGAGTTTCTGTGGAACTTTCTTGTCACACAAGACTCCTGATGCGAGCCTCCACTTCAACCACCCCGCTCCTATACGGTGGAACCTTAACTCCAATGAACGGAAAAATCAAAACTGGTAGGGATAGGCTCGGAATGTTCTAGCGACCCCAATAGAAAAGAAAATTCCAAAAACAAACCTGACCAAAATGAGTTTGTGTTGCGGGCAGCCACCAAGAGAGATAAAACTCGACCTCTTTGATAAAAACGGAACCTAGTGCTACGAGGGAGATAACTCACCTCAAAAAGGTAGCAATGACTCTGATATCACGTAGATTTCTGTATGTATGTGTTTACGTCCCATGAGCAAGGGATTTAAACAAAGCTCCTAATGCTAATTAAGGAAATAAAATAAATCTATATAATCAATCCAGCTATCAAATCAAATCAGATCTCCTAAATATAATCAATTCTCCTGAAATCATGTTAATCAACAATCTCCCAAATCAAATCTCCCTGAATCATGCTAATCAACAGTAATCTGAGTTTATAGTTCCTTTCAGAGTCCTGTTGTAATATACGGTAATGTGTGTCTTTATCCATCTTTTCATGTAGTATCATAATCTCTTTGTGAGCACATTTTAGATTGTTTGAAACCTCTTTCTTCAACAAAATGCAATTAAGCTCATTCTGTTGTATCTGACTTATTAATTTTACTTAATGCTTCAGGTGTTAAGTAACCGAGGTTATGACGGTGCTGCTGTTGATGTATGGTCCTGTGGTGTCATCCTTTTTGTCTTAATGTCGGGATATCTTCCATTTGATGAAGTAGAGCTTCCTACCTTATTTTCAAAGGTAGATGTCGTCTTGCATATGTAATGAGATAAATGGTTCATAAATGTATTATGTGAAGTTATTTTGCTTTATGCTTTATACAGCGGGAAGATTCTAACGGGTTTTAAGGGATTATATTAGGGCAATTTTTGCTCTGTTTCATACGATAAGTCTGAGGATTCTAGGTTCTTCCTCTAGAGAACTCCTATTTGTTTTGATAGACAAATTATAGAGTATAGTTACATATAACTGAACTCAACTAGTTTTGATATAAGCATAATTGTTGTACTGAGGGCTATAGGTTGTAACATATATAAAGTCTTCTTGCCATTTTCTTGTTCATTTCTTTAACTTCTATCAAGCATCAACTGCTAAGAGTAGTTGAGAAATGTGAAGGGTAAGCTCTATATGATTAAGTGAGCCTCGAGGACTGGCTTTGCCAAGTGATTATGGTTTAATAACTTTCAGTTTGTGCCTAAATGAGTCACGTACTTACTTCTTTGTTTATTACTTGCTATTTATCTGTTACCCCCTCTGTGCTATTTGTTTGACGGTGTTGACTAGACATGGAGTTTAAGGAACAAACGAGACTTTGACACTTAAGCTAAATATCTGTAAATTATCAAAACTTCCCTTGCTACCAACAGTTAAATGAGAGATGATAAGGGCTCAACATGTCCTTTTATCTTTCTCTCTCCTAATGGAAAATCAGTTTTTAGTCAGGTAGGTCCTAACATGTCATGTCAATAAGGGTGAGTTAGAAGTATTATCATTTAGGGGTTGTTTGGTTTGAGGTGTAAGGATATTTAATCCTGGTATAAACTTCAGTATTACTTATACCACATTTGGTTTCCAGTATAAAACTTTGCATTAGTAATATAATATCTGTATATTTTCTGTGTAAAGGAAAACTTTCGGAGGATAGTGTATCCATTTTAGATGCCCTAGATTCATTGTAAGAAGTACAAGGGTGAAAAGTGTCCGTTTTTGTGTAGTTTTGTATGGGCACTTACATTGTAATTATGGGTGACTTCACAATTTTAGTGAAGTCTTTATTTTAATATACACTTTTGATTTCTGGTATTAAGCTCCGAATGAGTTATGGGAAGATTAATATTGGAAACTAGATGCCGTCTTACTAGCATAAGTGTAACTTATATGTGAATTTGTATCATCTTATAATAGAAGGAATACATGTAATAGCAATATATAAGAATATCGAAAGGCATAATGCCTTTAAATTGATAATCCTTACATAACAATCCCCGCATTATCATTCACCATATAACAATCCATGCATTATTATTCACCACTTACAATCTCTACATTACTATTTACTAGTGAAATAACCTTTGTATTATAATCTCTGCACAATTAAATGCAAAACCAAATGACCCTCATAGTCTCCAAATATGGAAAAGCGTCAATTTCTTGGGATAAGCTAAAATGAAAACACTGTTACATAAAATGGGTAAGGCTACGTACAATAGATTCTTGTGGTCCAGCCCTTCCCCGGACCCTGCGTATAGCGAGAGCTTAGTGCACCGGGCGTCATGCATGAAAATGGCATAGAGGAAATATAATTTATTCATTTGTGTTCTTCTTTTAGTTATTTCCATTTCAATTATTTTAAAATTTTATGTATTTGCGGATCTGAAAATTTTCGCTGCTTCCTCATTATTCTGAGCATTATGTGCTCCATGAAATTTCTAATTGGCTTTTCTATTGATGCAGATCAATGCAGCTGATTTCTCCTGTCCTTTTTGGTTTTCTCCTGGTGCAGTGTCATTGATACGAAAAATTCTTGACCCAAATCCTGATACTGTGAGTGTAGAGATCACCATTCCATCTTATAGTTATGGTATCACATTGCTTCTTTGTCGCTCAGAAGAGACTTGAAGGTGGTAGGCCACCTAGAATGGAAATCTCCCTTGTACTACAGACATGTTGTTTACGTAACAATAACAACAACAAGCCCAATATTTTTCCACAAGTGGGGTATGGGGAGGGTGAGATGTACGTAGCTTTATCCCTACACTAGAGGGATGGAGAGGCTGCTTCCGATATATCCTTGGCTAGAGAACGGATGACAAAAGTGATGGCAACAAGAAGGAATAACAACGAGATAAACATACCGAAGTCAAGAAAGGAGTTAAACTCTAGGTAATAATAGCAATCTATGAATAAAAGGATAACATACTAATACTAATGCAAACTGGGAAAGACAAAGAAATACGCTCGACTACCTACTAGCCTTCTACCCTAGTCCTCGACCTCCACACCTTCCTATCTAGGCCTATGTCCCCAGTCAACTCCAGCTACGCCAGGTCCCATCTAATAACTTGGCCCCAAGACATGATACTCACTGAGGCTAACCTCTCGCACCTTCTGATTGGGCTTCTATACTCCTCTTAACATGCCCGAACCATTTCATCTTCCCCTCCCGCGTCTTTTCCTCCGCAGAAGCCACTCCCACTTTATCCCGAATAACTTCATTCCTAATCGTATCCAACCTGGTATGCACACACATCCACCTTAACATCCTCATCTCAGCTATTTTTATCTTGTGGACATGAGTGTTTTTAACCGGCTAACACTTTGCGCCATACAACATAGTTGGTCTAACTACAACCTTGTAGAACATAGTTGAAATTTTGTCCGGATTAGTGCATCCTTCTTGTTGTGTTTTGATGAACCATTGGCTAGACTTCATCTTTTGTCCAATTAAAAAAAGTTAAAAATGACCCACAATTTATGGACGCCTTAAATACTAAATCCAGCAAGAAACTTTAGCTAGATGGAGATGGTTTGATTGTTAGAGATGCAATTCGCGTCTTCATCCTTCATGGGCTTCTTTCAATTCTTTGTCCTCCTTATGTTTTCAGCTTTCTATCAAACGTGCTAAAGCTTGACTCTATATTGTTCTTTCTGATCTCTTTAGGGAAATGAAATTAAATTATTACTGTGACTTGTGAAGGATAGATCTCTGAAGAAGTTTACCATGGTTCAAATGTTATGTTCTCAAATATGTCTTTCTTGATCCAGTAACCTATTTCCAGACCACTCTACTATCGATCACTCACAAATCTGAATTGCTGAGGACAAAGCGGAAGTTCCCTTTCTTCCCCAAGCAAACTTGTGGTGGTCACCCCTTTCTGCTGCTTCCTTCTGCTATTTTATTCCCACCTAAACCTTTGTTCATTTTCTACCAAAGCTTTATCACATGCTTTAAATGATGCTCACTGTTATGCTTATTAAAATTAGCAAACTAAGTACAGAACACCCCCACTTGAAGTGAAGTAGAATGTTTGTCATATCCAAGTTATTTTGTCATATCCAAGTTATTTTTATCAAGAGGAGAAGATATGCAGTTAATGGACATGATTGATTGAATGAAACAATTAGGATGTTGTGATACAGAAAAATGAAATGCTGTCAAAAGATACTGCAAACTTGGTTAGCTGCTTTCTGCCTGGATAATCTATGAAAATGTAATACATCTGGAGGGTGAATTTTCTTCTTAAAATTGTTAGTCACTTATGCAACACATCACTCTTTTGACGGGGCAAAGCTCTTTTTCCTAGTAAAGTACATATGAATTGTTTGAGTTTAGTTGCTCGTCTTTACTTTAAGCTTACCGATACGTTACCTTCTCAAACCAAAAAAAAAAAAAAACTCTCATGAGTTCTCTGCTTACAGATCCTTCTGATTGCATATGTAAGCCATACTTTATGCATGCCTACTGAGAGTTTCCTGTTTCTGTTCAATAGAGTAACTCTATTACTTTTCTCATCAGTCTTTCCTCGGTAAATTTGAGAAGTTACAGTATGATTTTTGCAAACTAGAGCAGTTTTGATGTTTCTATAGCCACCATCTATGTTAATCAGAACCATATAAATGCAGCGGATCAAGATTAAAGGGATAAAAAGAGACTCTTGGTTCCGAAAAGACTACTTGCCTTTCAGGGTTAAAGATGACGAACAAGTGAATCTTGATGATGTCCGTGCTGTGTTTGACGATATTGAGGTGGAATTCCATTTTATTATTATAGCATATTTATCAACTTTCATTGTATATTTTGGAACATAAGTATAATACACCCTTTCAATCTATGTGTCCTACTTTCCTTTTTAGTTCTTTTCAAAAAGAATATCTCTTTCTATCTTTGATAAGTTTTTAGTTCCAACATTCACATTTTACCTCAAGGTTCAAATGTTTTTTTGGTATGTTATACACACCTTTGGTTGAAGACTACAAGATTCAAAAGTCTTCTTTACATTCTTAAACTTCATGTCTAGTCAAACTAAGACACTAGATGGAACAGAGGGAGTATTAAATTTAGGAGAATTCTTATAGTATCAAGATAGATCCAATGATAACTGATGACTCCGTATTGCAATATCCTCATCTATTCTGTGTGGCTAAATTTAATATGCTGTTGCATCTTCAATTTTGCAGGGGGAACTTGTAAGCGAGAAATCTGTTAATAGTGATAGTAGCCCCTTGGTAATGAATGCATTTGAGATAATGACGCTTTCTTGGGGAGAAATTAGCAATAATTCTCATCTATTCTGTACCTAAATTTGATATCTCTTGCATCTTCAATTTTGCAGGAGGAACTTGTAAGTAAGAAATCTGAATATAGTGAGGGCGGCCCCTTGATAATGAATGCATTCGAGATGATCACACTATCTCAGGGGTTGAATTTAGCAGCCTTATTTGACAGGCGTCAGGTACGGTGATTATTTCAGTGAAAAAAAAAGGGTCGAGCAAACCTTAGTTTCGTGTCATGCAGTCTTTCTGTTTCTTCCTACTGCATATATCTGTTGTTCTTTCCTTCTCTTTTCTTTTTCCTGGTTTTTGCTTTAAACTTTTCATTTGTGCAATAAGAGTGATGGAAGCTGCAAAGGTTTCTTCTATAATTGCTTTAGCATAGTGTTTTCCTTTAAGAAGCAAGCTAGTTAGCCTCTCTCTGCGCTTTTGTTCTTTTCTACGTTTTTCTCCCTTTTTTGTTGATTGGATACATGCGACATGAAACATGCTTCGTAGTGACTAACCATTTGTTTACACGCGTCTTACATGGTATATGTTACGCGGTGCCTTCCTGAGATTCTTTGGAAGGGCGACATAAGGTTAAGCAACTGATGTCAGTGCAGTTGCTGTCTGCCAACTGAGGTCCCCTCCGTATGCTAGACTAGATTGTCAGTGCCGTACGGAAAAACCAATGTCAAGAGCAATTGAGAGAACAAAAATGAGAATTGAGAATGAAAAAAAGCTTGATTGCATTAATGAAAAGCAACGCGGTGTCGAGGGGGAGAGACACCAGTACCGAGAATTGTTTGCTTGCTAGAAAATTTTGATTGCTTGATCCCCCTAATAATGCTTAAAAAAATAATCCAAAGCTACAAGACTAGACTGAATACGCTAGAGAAACATAATGGAAGTACTTGAAATAAAACTACTCTATTTACAATAAAAATGACTTAGTTTCCTAAAAGGCAGCAACAGGTTGTCTTTGGCATCATAGTCTGCACGCGCGGCGCTGTTGGAATCTGCCTGCGGCTTGGCGCTGACGAGGAATATCAGTGGGTCGACAGAGGCACCTGCGAGTTTGTCACTTGGCGAGGCCAAGACCACGGGGCTGTTCGTGGCGCTAGACGTTGGGATGCTTGCTAGGACGCCACGGGGCGCGCCCAAGGGGTCATGGGGCATGGCTGGAAAGCCGCCCATGACATTCTCCCCCACCTGAGTTGGTGACGTCCTCGGCGCCTTACTTGCAAAATAATCTTCAATGAGGCTCTTGTAGGCTTTGAGGTTTGTTCACTTCTCCCATGTATTCTCTTCTGCATCACAACCCTGCCATTTCACCAAGAATTCTTGGTGATCTTTCCTTGAGGCATGAATCACTCTGTCTTCAAGGATAGCTTCAACACGCTTTTTCCCGGTTGAATTGGGACCTCGAATACTGGTATTGTAAGCTGGCTCCTTCAAGGATCCTCCGTATCTTCCTGAAAAGGTTTCAGACTGACATGGAAGACAAGATGAATTTTCCACTAAGCTGGGGAATCCACCTTGTATGCAACTTTTCCAATGCGCTTCTAATGGTTAAGGGTCCAATATATTTTTGCAATAGGCGAGGGTCATAAACTCCCGCAAATAAGTACCGCTTTGGGATTTTGACCATCAGTTTGTCTCCTACGTGATATTCAACAAAGCAACGATTCTGATCAGCATGCCTCTTCATCCGCTTTTGAGCTTTGACAAGATAGCTGCGCACTATCTCTAGATTCCGCTTCCACTCTTTTGAGAAGCTAGCAGCTCGAGGAGACTTTGCCGTGTTTGGTGCATTCACAGTATGTGGGAGTCGCGGTTGTTGTCCGGTAACAATTTCAAAAGCACTTTTGTTCGTACTAGAGCTCTTTTGTGAATTGAAACACAATTGAGCAGCATCCAGAAGCTTCACCCAATTCTTCTGTGATCCGGTTACAAAGTGGTGGAGATATTCCTCCAACATACCATTGAACCGCTCCGTCTGGCCATCAGATTGCGGATGAAAACTTGAGCTGTGACTCAATTTTGACCCCAGGCACTTAAAAGAGTTGGGTCTAAAAGTTGCTAGTGACGCGTGAGTCGCGATCACTAACAATGTCTTTGGGCAGGCCCCAATATTTGACAACATGAGAGAAGAAGAGTCGAGCTGTATCTTCTGTTGATATATATTGTGGGGCCGCAATAAATGTGGCATACTTGGAAAATCGGTCCACTACAACCAAGATAGTTGTGAGATCTCCGACCTTGGGCAATTCGGTGATGAAATCCAGAGAGACGCTTTCCCAAGGTCTCTTTGGGACAGCTAGTGGTTCCAAGAGTCCCGCTTGTGTCAAGCGGTCTGACTTGTCCTTCTGGCATACTAGACAAGTCTTCACATACCGAGTGACATCACCGGCCATTTGAGGCCAATAATAGGCACGACGAAGTAACGCCATAGTGCGTTCTTCACCGGGATGGCCATCCCACAGAGTATCATGATATTCCGCAATAAGAGTCCTCCGCACATCTCCTCCTTTCGGAACATAAAGTCGGTTCCCTTGGACGTTCAGAAAACCATCTTCCACATAGAACTGGCGAGTCTTGCTCTGTCCTACCAAATCAACCAAATACAGAGCAACGGGATCCTTGGTGAGTAGATCCAATATCTGGTCTTTAATGGAGGTGGCTACTTCGCTCCCCCTTAGGGTGGTGAGTAGGCACACCGATGCTAGATCCGCTCTCCGACTGAGTGCATCAGCAACATGATTACTTCGGCTGGGTCATGAAATGGCTGACAGCTGTGTTGTCTGTCTTGACCACGAATGAGGTTCCCGACAGATAATGCCTCTAAAGGCGCAAGCAGTGGACAACAGCCAATAGTTCTTTCTCACGGGCGGCATAGCGCCACTTTGCATCCTTCATCTTCCGACTCTCGTACGCTACAGGGTGCCCTTCTTGTAGTAAGACCCCACCAAGAGCATAGTCAGATGCATCCATTTGTACCTCGAACGGCTTGGCCAAGATGGGGCTACTAGACATAGCCGCCTTTAATGCGTTGAAGTACTCCTCTCTCCTTGGTCCCCAATCCCAAGGTGTGACCTTCTTGAGGAGTTCTGTCAATGGCACTACGATAAGGGAGTAGTTCTTCACAAACTGTTGGTAGAAGTTGCATAGGCCAAAGAACGCCCTCAAGGCGTTCTTCTGTTGGTCCATCTTGATCGTCCTTCCTCGATGACATGTCCAAGAAAGTCAATTTGCTTCTGAGCAAAGGAGCATTTGGATAGCTTCGCATATAGTTCATGCTCCCGCAAACGAGCTAGGACCTTCCGCAAATGCACTATGTGTTCTTCCAAGGTTTGGCTATTACCACAATGTCATCCAAGTAGACCACCACGAATTCGTCAATGTACTCTTGGAAGACCTGGTTCATAGAGTGCAAAGTGTAGCTGGAGCATTAGTCAAGCCGAACGACATGGCCAGGAAGTCGTACGACCCATATCTTGTTACACAGGTCGTCTTGTGTTCATCACCCTCTGCGATCCGAACTTGCCAGTAACCTGTCTTGAGGTCTATCTTAGTGAACACCGTCGCACCATCCAGTCTATCGAACAAGTCTGCCACTAAAGGAATAGGGTACTTGTTCTTCACGGTGATTTTGTTTAAAGCTCGATAATCCACACAGGCTGCCATCATGTTTCTTTTGGAATAAAACAGGGGATCCATATGGGGACTTTGAGGGTTAAATGATCCTTATATCTAGCATTTCCGTCAATTGTCTCCGAGGCTCGGTGAGTTCGGGACATTCTGTAAGGCGCTTGGGCATGTGGCTTCGCGCCCGGCACCAACTCAATTTCATGGTCCATAATGCGCCTAGGCCGGAGCCGCTTTGGCATGTCTTGTGGTATGACATCTTCAAACTCCAATAGTAACTCCTTCACGGGTTCAGGAATGGGACCCGAGGGGCGTCCTACATCTTCAATGCAGAGAGTTGCCCGGAACATAGGTTCATTCCTTTTGACCCCCTTCTTCAACTGCAATGCCGAGATTTTTTCAACGGCCATCTTCATGGGCAGGCACGGGATAATGCAAGGCTTGGCCCTATTGGTTCCCATCATCAGTAGCATGTCTGCAAATGGTACAGGCATGGTGTTGGTTTGCCTTAAGAATTCCAGCCCAACAATCAACTCAAAGTCATTTATGATCACCACTCGTAGGTTGAATTTTCCGTCGTAAGGGCCAAGCTTCACCGGTACTTCTTTGGCTATTCCACTCACTAGCTAGGGATGCGAGTTGATAGCCTTGACACTACCTTTCCCTTTCCCTCCAACTAGTCCATGGCGCTCCACCTGAGTCGAGGCTAAGTAATTGCGGGCAGCACCCGTGTCTATAATAGCCCGAATGGGCTTACCATGCACCTTCATCTCAACGAACATTAAGGTCCTCTCTTGTTTAAGAGGAGTCTCTTCATTTGCCTTTTTTTCCCTTTCTTGGTGACTGGACACGGGTCCTTCTTCTTACAGATACCAGCACTGGTCTCCGCTAATGCTTCAGAGATGGAACCAACAATTGTATTGAAGGCACCTACTGGTTCAGTCTGGTTCGCATCGTCTAAGTCGTCATCAGTCCCATCATCAATAGCTTGATGGACGTTCATTTGTGCATGTGGGCACTCATTGTACCAATATGGTCCGCCGCAATGACGGCATCGTGAAGGAGGCTTTCTCTCCCGGTCATTGTTGTTTGACACTACACTGTTACTGCCTGAGGAAGGAGCTCTAGATTTGTTTGAGTTCCGATCTCCCCCCACTTTTGCTAGGACCGCCATTGCTAGGATGTCCCCTTTGAATCCTGCTAGGGCAGGCAGCTGAGGCTGGTCCTTTTGAGCTTCCATTTGATAGTCCCCAAGGCATTCAACTGCTTGGATCACCTTGGGAAGGGTATCTACCCTTTGTCTTTGTAGCTCCACGTGGGCATAAGGTTTCAACCCTTGCAGGAAGGTAAAGAGCTTTGTCTTTGTCCCCTATGTCGTGTATGCTTAGCATGAGTGCGGAGAATTCTTGCACGTATTCCTCCACTAATTTTGTCTGGCAGAGCTCTCGTAGTTTTCTCCTTGCATTGTATTCAATATTTTCGGGGAAGAACTGTAGGCGTATGGCTGCCTTCTGTTCCGTCCATGTCTCGAGAGCATTTTCACCGGCCTTGATGGCTTCGTACTTCACCCGCCACCAGAGTTTAGCATCACCCTGAAGATATATGGCAGCAGTTGCTACCTTCTTAGCTTCCTCCAGGTCCCCAACAACATCGAAAGACTATTCGACGTCAAAAATGAAGTTTTTCACTTCTTTGTCATTCCTAGCTCCACTGTATGGCTTTGGCTCAGGAATTTTCAGTTTCTTTGTCGCGGAAGCGGGGTTCACAGCACCTCCGATTTGGTTTCCACCTCCTCGGAGTAAGCCCTGTAAAGCAGCGTTGACAACATTGAGCTGGTTTGTCAATTTGTCAATAGTTTGTTGCATGGCAATCACCTTGTCTGCCTCTTGTGCCTTGTGGGCTAAATCCTCGGTGCGCTCCTGTTGGAGCCCCTCGAATTTCTCAAAATTTTCGGTTGCCTCTGTGGCTGCCGTCTACTGGTATCCCTCGGATGATATTTTCAATGTCAACTTCGACCTGCAGCACCCTGCGGTCCAGGTCATCCAACCTTTGTAGTAGGCTGGTTCTTAGTTCAGGCACCGTATCCACAATAGGCCGCAATACCTCAACCGTCTCTTTGAGAGCCGCAATGCGGTCCCCATGATTCACCATGGTCAGAAATGGTGATACTGTCAATACGTTCCCTTGTCCAATGTCGAACCTGGCTCTGATATCAACTGTTACGCGACGCCTTCCTGAGATTCTTTGGAAGGGCGACGTAAGGCGAAGCAACTGATGTCAGTGCAGTTGCTGTCCGCCAACTAAGGTCCCCTCCGTACGCTAGACTAGATTGCCAGTGCCGTACGGGAAAATCAATGTCAAGAGCAATTGAGAGAACAGAAATGAGAATTGAGAATGAAGGAAAGCTTGATTGCATTAATGAAAAGCTATTACAGAAAAGCAATGCGATGTCGAGGGGGAGAGACACCAGTACAGAGAATTGCTTGCTTGCTTGAAAGTTCTAATTGCTTGATCCCCCCTAATAATGCTTAAAAAAAAATAATCCAAAGCTACAAGACTAGACTTGAATACGCTAGAGAAGCATAATGGAAGTACTTGAAATAAAACTACTCTATTTACAATGAAAATGGCTTAGTTTTCTTAAAGACAGCAACAAGTCCGTTGTCAGCAGCATTGTCTTTGGCATCACAGTCTGCGCGCACGGCGCTGTTGGAATCTGCCTGCGGCTTGTAGATGGCAAGGGATATCGGTTGGGCGATAGAGGCACCTGCGCGCTTATCACTTGATGCGGCGAAGACCACAGGGCCGTCCGTGGCGCTAGGCGTTGGGAGGCTTGCTAGGACGCCACGGGGCGCGCCCAAGGAGTCATGGGGCATGGCTGGAAAGCTGCCCATGACATATATGACGTTTATTTGTTAGGAATCTGTCTATTATAATCTGGAATAGCTCATAATCCTGGGAAGTCCAGTTAGTTTTTGAGTTTCTCCCCACTTAAAAAAGCGGGTTCACCTAGTGCTTCATCTTTCTAGACAAGGTTTTGCAACTTACGCAAACTGAGAACATTTGACTTGCTTCATTTTTTTGAAATTGGTAACAATATATCAATCAGCAGCACAAAGATAGCTCAGGAAACCATATTTACAAGTTACAAAAGAAGGAAAAATAACAACTATATCCTGCTCGGCTTACAGGGATACCATGACTTCTATGAGTGATTCAGCTTGTCAACATACTTTCTTTACGTCAAAAGTGAGATAACAAAATTCAAATCATCTTAATCTTCTGTAGTGAGCAGCATCTATCTTCGAAATACCTTGCTTTCTATACTGTCCACCAAATGCATGCTTGGACAATTTTCCGCCATTTCTTCTGTCTCACACTGCCACTTGCATTGTCCCAGCAACTTAACAGCCCCTTTGTAGTCCTAGGCATACACCGTTTGAGTCCAATCATGCTTAGGAACAGCTGCCATAGTTGGTCAGAAAGTCCCCCCAGTGTAAAAATAGATGACTGGTACTCTCTGTTAAATGACTTGATTCATTCTTACAGGATTATGTCAAGCGTCAAACTCGATTTGTTTCCCGCCAACCAGCTAATATCATAATATCAACTATCGAAGCAGCAGCATGGTCGATGGATCTCAAGGTCACCACACATAATTACAAGGTAAATATTCTTCACCTCCCTATGATACAGTCGAATTCATTCTTTGTTCCAACTACTAACAGAATTGAAAAATGCTATAATAATAGACAAACTCCAAGTGAGCTTGCTGAAATTGCTGTTTCCAAGTCCAGATAAAGAAAAGGGTTGTAATAAGTTAATAGACGACTAAAACATTAAAGTTTGATGCTTTACAGTTTTGGCACAACCTCTACGTTTGACTTTATAAAGATCTCGTATCTTTTGACAGTTAATTGTTACCAAATGTGAGCTTCTTTCAGACATGCTTTAAGATAACAAACTTATCCCGAGTAGCACATTTCATCTTTCTGCAAATTAAAACCCAATGTCAACGCTAATAGGTTTCTGTCATTGATTGATGATTTTCTGCGCTTTTGGGTTTTTAGGTCACTTTTTCTTTTAATCTCAAAGGTTGCATGGTGTGAGTTTCTGTTTCCTTGAAGCTGGTTTAATTTTTGTACTGTTATATTCTTTTGCAGATTAGACTTCAAGGCGTAAGGGCAAATAAGGCTGGTCCATTTGCTGTTGTACTGGAGGTAACTTGTGAACTAAACTACTCATGCAGCTGCTCTTTAGTGACGTTTTTTTTCCGATTCCTCTTTCATTTTTGACTGTTTTTTCCTTTAATTTGAAAGGTTTTTCTAGTTGCGCCATCCCTTTATATGGTCGATGTTCGGAAGGCTGCTGGGGAAACCCTTGAATACCATAAGGTCTGCTTCTATCCTTGTAACTTTTGCTAAAGCTTTGCATCACAATCATTACATTTAGATTCTCTAATGAATTGCGCAAAGCTCAGAACAAACCATAAATAATCTTTTTGCAGTTTTACAAGGAATTCTGCCAAAAAATTGATAATATCATTTTGAAACCAAAGGAGGGCACGGGAAACTCCAGTCTGGCCAGAACAATGACTTGCTGATCCAAATAACTGCTAAATGAAGGGGGAAATGAACTGATACATGAATTACCTCACTAAAGTAATCCAAGAGAGAGGTTCAGTGGAGAGAAATGAGACAAACCCCCCAACTCAGTGTACCTGTAAGCAGTATGATTTGTTAGCAAAATACTTGAAGTCTGCAATCCCCTTTTCTCATATACCGGATTGTTGTGTTCATATAGTATGTCTGTTGTTGTAGATGTTTTTCTTGAAGTGTTATCCAGATATTACCCCCCCCCCCCTCTTCCACCCTGGGTCCTCTTGGCCCCTGCAAAATCTTTGTAACTGCATACCCTGTAGTTAGTGTTTCGACTTTGTCTGTATAGAATGGTGTGTGGATTGAAAGAATCTTTTAGTACGACGCAACTACACAACTTTGGTGAAGTGCAATTTGTACAAATAAGGTTGAGGGCCAATTATTCAGAAATCTGCAATCGAGTACGACATTCATTTCCTTGAATTTTCAACCGAGACATGAGACACCTCAAAGACTTCAACCAAATAGGAGGGTCCTTGAAGTGGCAATCTTGAATTTTAACGCATGGGTGTGATTGTATATCTAATGATCTTGTGTGAAAATAAGTATGGCTGTTGTATAAATATATATATTCATTTTAAAAGTTAGTTTAACTGAATATAAATTACTTTAGCTGACGACCGTAGATGGAGATGGATTCACTGCATTGGCCACTGGTTCCTCCATTGTTTGGTGTTTGTGGACAATAATTTTTGGGATTAGCTTGAATTTTAGCATAACTGATAAAGTTGTCATGTGACCAGGAGATTATGGGTTCGAGCCCTGGAAACAACATCTCGCTGAAATGCATGATAAAACTGCGTACAATCGATCCTTGTGGTCCGGCCCTTCCCTGGCTCCTGCACATCGGGAGTTTACTGCGCCAAACTATCTTTTAGTTACTTGTTGAATCAATGTGATATTCTAGGGTTTGATATTGTTTCTTCTAGTAATTGATAAACATCTTTAGAACTAGTTATACCTTTTTGTAAATGATATTCATGCCGCTAATGTAACAAAGTAGATGGTTTTTTTCCCGTAAATAAGAGGTTTAATAATAAGTACTTTTATCTTTAACCTATAGCTTCGGGTTCGAGTCATACTGAGTAGGAATAATGGACAATTTGATTTGGTTTGGGGTTGGGGTTTGGGGGGGGGGGGGAATCAACAAAAGAAAAAGTAAGTGGACCTGACCTATTGTGAATCATGACTATATCCGCTATTCTGATATTGTTTAAATAGAAAAGAAGCATTTCACTATGTAATTTCCCCCATCTTAAAATTCTATCTTCTCTCATAGAGCAACTTTTACACAAATATCTTTAAAATTCTATCTTCTCCCGGGTTGTTTGGTTGGAAAATAAGTTATCTCGTAATTAATTATCTCGGAAGTAGTTATCACGCCTTCTCATGAGGAGGAAAAAAATACTACAACCCTGAGATAATTAATTTCAAAATTAGTTATACCTCAATTTTTTCCCAACTAAATATGAAATAAACTCATCTCAAAATTAATTTCAGTACTAATTATTCCTTATACTGATTGAGCAACTTTTACCCCAATTAAAGAAATGTTAGACGGAGGGGAGTAACTGGCAGATAACACTATTTCACGGATTAGACGTTCCTCACATGCTTTATCTATGTATACTGATCATCTATCACAAGTCAAATAAAGTGAAAAAATACACACACACACGGCAACTTAGACAATTTAACACTAGAAAATACTTTACCAGTGTACCTTCTTCTCTAAATTAAAAAAGAGAGTAAAAGAACAATAAAAGAAATATACATGTCTAAGTTATTGACCCAAAGTTGAAAGGCAGGTAAAGTTGTTGCCACACGGCCATGAGGTCACGGATTTGAACCGTAAAAATAGGCCCTTGTAGTCTGGCCCTTGTTAGGATCTCACGCATATCGGGCTGCCCTTTTAAGTTACTCACTGAAAGTCATGTATAAAATGTCTGCATTCAAGAAATTGTTTACAACTTTACCTTCTACTCTAAGTTAGAAGAGGGCAAAAAAGAATTAATATTAGATGACATATCAAGGTTGAAAATACTTAGTTCCACATTTGCATTTCCAAGAGAGGAGATAATAGCCTTCATCTTCTCTAGTGTATAATGTCTTTAATGCTTTGCTAACTTTCCCAGAAGAAGTAATATGTGGAGGAATGACAAGTACAGCCATGCATGGTCTGCAGCCTTTGCATCTATTTACACACTTTGGTGGACTTGATCCCAACATTACCATTCTCATTTGCTTCCTTTCTCCACTTCTCCCTATAAACAACAATTTCATTTTTTTTTAAATAAGCTCACTACTAAAAAAACAGGAATTAGACGGACAAATTCTAAAGCTAAACAGAAAAATTTGTTGCTAATTCGAAGTTGGTAACTAATTCTTTTTTCTTTTTTTTTGTAGTGGCTCAACTGAAAGGAAAACAACAATCATTTTCAACTCAATATCGAACTAAATGGTTTTGGCTTGGATTTAGAATTTTAAGTTAGTGAAAGTAGATTACTACATCTACTATCATTTTGTTGCATTGGGATTCATTTTGTATAAATATATACTTTATTCTAAAGAAAAATACAACTATATATAGTTCATGTAGAAAATAGTATATGAACACTCTGTTGCCCAAATTATATTATAAGAAAATACTACTCACTTAATTACAACAACAACAACTATCCAGTAAAGTCCCACTATGTGGGGTTTGAAAAAGGTAGTGAGTACGCAGACCTTACCCCTACCCGATGGGGTACAGACTGTTTCCGCTAAACCCTCGGCTCACGACTACTAACTTAATTAATATAGTAAAAAATATGGAGCTTTCTATGTACCTATCATGAGACTAGAAGATAAAGAAGATTAAGGGATAAGTACCCTTTACAAATGCAATGAATGAAAGAAAAAGATATGGAAAAAAATTGAAAGAGAGAGACAAGAAGATAATGATGGGTTTTTCCTTAGGTTCATGTTTTTTTTCCCTCTCTATTGTTTTACCTGATATAGAAGGAAAGAATGTGAGTGAATAGATGAGCATCAAAATGACAGCAAATTTTAGTCCTTTTGAGTAGGATATATTAATGGTTGAAGCCATATCACCAATCTTGTCCCAAGCTTTCACAACATGAAAATCAACTCCCTCTCACACCATGTATGTTTTTGAGTGTTGGGGAGAATTTAGTAGTGTCTCACTCTGTATATCAATATACTTCTAGTTGTGGTTGTTTCTAAAAAGACAAAAATAGAGCTTTGTGAACAAGAAAGGGGCCCCAACACTTCCATAAGGTGTGCCAAGTCAATGAAACTAGTGAAAAAATTAACACAACAAAAACCCAGTATAATCCCACGTAGCGAGATCTAGAGAGGATAGTGCGTACGCAAATCTTACCCTTACCCTTGGGTAAAGAGATTGTTTCCAAACAGAACTTCGATATCCTTCACTCAAAGAACTTTCTCACCTTACTCCTGAGAAGATCCGAACTCACAACCCTTGGTTGGAAGTGGGGGTGGGGTTACTTACCATCAGAGCAACCCCTCTTGTCGAAAACTAGTAAAAATCAAAGTTCAAATTCTTAGAGAGAGAAAAAAAATGATATTGTATAATTGCTTTCAAAATATTAGTGAATATATGTATATATATACTCACATTCACACACACACACACATATATATATATATATACACACACACTCACATTCATATATTCTGTAAGTTATATATAAAAATTATGGAGTATAATTTTATATACTTTTTCGGCTACCAAATATTAATAGTTTTTGACGCGAATTGTTAGGTGTTTTTTCCGTATATGCTTAAACTTTGATAAATAAAGTGATTTAGTATAGGTACCTGTGGAATGTACCAAAGACCTAATAAAATAGTTGAGGTGAATGCAAGCCAATGTATGATCAGACATTATGAGGGGGACTCAACGCATGCCAATGTATTATTTAGCTGTCAATAAAGTGGGTAAATATTAGTAAAAAATCAGGATTTAAATTTAAACAGTGACAAAGAATGGATCTTTACATAAATAGTCAGTCATATTAATAGTTTAGCTTTTTTAGTCATATATATAGATTATACATTGATTACACATATATAATACATAAATTATGCATATATTATATAATCACCGGTTATAGTTTAAGTGGTAGAGAAGGCGATTATTTGGGTTAATTCTTTACAAAATAAAACTTGATGGTTTCTTCTCATTTGTCTAATGTTTGGCTGATAGTGTGCACCAGATGCAATAGGCATCAAATATAATAGTCGAGGTATGCGTAACCTGATCAGAATAATTATAAAATAAAAATATAGGGGGCCATCACAAAAAACATTGATTTCCGAATTGAGAAAACAGTAGTGCTGAGTCCATTAATTTTCAGAGTGAATGACAGGAGTGACAATTTGAAGCAACAGGTTCTCAAATTATTGAAGTACTTTTTTTTTCACATAGAATTGTCCAATCCTCACTTGGATTCTTCTTTCTTTCCTTTGATTGATGTCTTCTTCTTTTTTCTTTGCTATTTCTTTACCATACAAGGACATGACATTTGACTAAAGATACCAAAATTTGATCTATTTTTACAACTGGCTATATATATTGGAGTATGATGTAAGATTACAATATAACTGTACAGTTGTTTTTTTCTAGCTTTTATAAAAGCATACAGTTTTAAACAGTAGTTTTGAATGTTGTCTCTATTTTTGTAATTTATTTTATGATATACTAAAATATTGCATGTAATTATTGCAGGCTTTCAAAAGATGTCTGCTCATTTTACACTATGCTAGAAATATTCCAACATTGCTTAATAGTGTAACTATTTGTCTTCAATGTTGGAGACAAAGGATTTTAGATACCCTTACACATCTTTGAGTTTTTTTTTTTTCAATTATTCAGTACTTCGGGTTAATTTCACGTATGATAATTGAACTTTTCTTAATATAAAATAAAGTCATAAAATTATATTTTTCACTTTATACTATGTGTGAATTGATCAGAAAATACATATGAGTAAAATTTCACCGGGTTATGACGTGTCACTTGTCATGTTTGTGCTTTGCCAGTTTGTGAATTACACATAAGAAGATGAGAAAATATATTAGCATGCGTAAATTTTAGCTATCCGCATTTTAAAAAGAAGAGAATTACAAAATCATTATAGAAAACAAATTAAAAGTTGCAAGCTCATTTACGCAATGCTATAAATATTTCAACCTTACATAATACTTCCTTCGGTCCACAATAAGTGCTTATTTTACTTTTGGTACAACCATAAAGGAAATACTAACTCTTGTTGATATTCCGACATTACTTAATAGTTAGTAGTACTTGATTTATTAATGGTTCTCTTTGTATGGGTCAGAATCCAACCCCATATGATAACTGACGAAGCTTATCACCTTTTAGGTTAATTCAAAATTAATAAATGGTACGATCACTCATAATCAACGGTACTTAACCCCTGCCTGATGTGATTAATAAGGCTATGGCCCAGCTGGCGATTCAAAGCCACAATCTCTCCCTCCAGTGCGGCCACCTTCTCGCTCCACATCGACGCAGCCTCCGTTACCTTGGCCAGGCACCGACGCTCGCACTCGACTGTGGCCCTCCTCACGGCCTCGATCTCCTCGTCGTTCTGACGGAGCTGCTCTTCAAGGGCGCTCATCCGGCCAAGTGTTTGTTGCGCCTGAAGCTCCCCTCGCCAATTCCTCAACC
Source organism: Nicotiana noctiflora (assembly GCA_032618575.1). NCBI lineage: Eukaryota > Viridiplantae > Streptophyta > Magnoliopsida > Solanales > Solanaceae > Nicotiana > Nicotiana noctiflora. Next base: position 110,074 of record JASVEL010011966.1, on the reverse strand, counting down.
AGGGTCCGTCTACGGGGATCGTTCCTCAAGCGCACATGCATCTCCCTGCACCTATCCCGGTAGCGACGGTACTTCTCCAACACCCACAAAAATATCGTTAGCTCGGCGGATGATCTCCAGTTCTAACAAGTAGGATTGCAAAACAAAGACAACGGTTAAAGGGGAAAATAAAACAAGGCAAAGAATGGACAAACCAATAAACGAATACGTACCCTCAAGCCCATCACGACCACCTAGTTCATCAACCCGATGTCCTTGACGTCCTTCAGCGACTCGTTCTCTGTCTCCGAGCACAGCAGCCCGAATTGCGACACCAAACTCGAGCCTTGGAGCAGCAAATTTGAATCCGTAGGAACCTCAATGAGTCGTGACCTCCCCTCCGTGCGAACGACCACGTTTGTAAAGTCGTCCCCGAAACATGCGGACATCCTAAGGATCAAAATTCGATTCAGACCCAGACCCTTCTCCTACGGCCTCTCCTCATACTCTCGCTGCAACCGCCAACGGGATGCTCGATCCACCGGCTTCAGCAATTACTGAGGAGCTTCCCCCAATTTCAACTGTGGGGGTCACCAATTGAGCCGTCGAAATGGTAGTATCTCCATGGCCCAAGCTAGCCGGGGCGACCTCCACCATTGGTTCACCCTCAACGGTAGGCGCTGCAGCCGTACCCTCCCCCGCGTCCGCCGGAGGGAAATCCACATTACTCACCACAGAGGGAGATGGCATTATTACTGTGGGAGGAGCCGGAGTGAACGTGACCCTGTGCCTGATCAACGGCCTTTCCTTCTCCTCGCTCGATAACGATTCATCACTAGGACGCACGGTCCCCAGCTGCCCATCATCCCGAAATGTGGGCCGTAGAGTGGGAAGGAGCCGCCGAAGATTCGACCGATGCCGCCCTCAGTATGCGGCGCGGTTTCGATGCTGCAAGAAGCCGAGCGGTCGCACCCGACCACCAGAAAGCCAGCTGAGGAGCTCTACCACGGCTCGACCTCCCTATCGTAGAGAAACAAAATTGGTAAACAAAACCGAATCACAAACCAAACAAAGTAAGGAATAGACTTCTCACCTGCAGCAGGCCTACGACCATGTCTCTCCCACAAAGATGCCCACGTACGAATTCCTTCGGTATGATGGAGCACGTCTTCAAGCCACCCATGCATCCCTACTAATAGGGTCGGTGGTGACCTCTCAGCTACAAAAGCAACAACGAGTTAACATTCACAAAAGTGAGACTTATAAAAAAAGAAGGGAGAAAGGAAGGAAATTGATTATCATAATAAAGTAACTCATGTGCGTGGCTCTAAGACTCCGGGAACCTTGAAGGGGGCGCTACTAAATGCTCAGTCCTGATGTAAAAAAAGTGCTCGAAAGGGCGGGGTTCGAGCTCATCATCCAGCGCCGGAGTCAGACCCTCAACCTACGAGGTCACGCCCGAAGCATAGTGCCCCAGACTCGTTGGGGGGCATAAAGGGTGAGCATGTGCTGCAACGTAACCACCCTACCGGCCGATTCCCCAAACTTCAGGAATATCGCCACTAATTTGTAGATAAAGGGGGTGAGATGTCCTGGGCACACCCCGTAATGGCGATAGAAGTCCACCACCAGCATAAGAAGTGGAATCAAGAACCCCAACCTAAAGGGATACGCATAAAAAATGTAGTATCCCCTGCGATCGGTGTGAACCCTCTCCTCGCTTCTGGCGAGGACAATGTCGGCGTGGGTTAGAATGACCCCCTGCTCCCGTAATCGGGCCATTCCAATCTCCCCCATCAGTGGGGCTTCATCCACAGGGTCTTCCCCGCCATCAGTCGGACCTCCGGGCCAGGGAAGTACCTCGTCAACCGATGGAATCCTCTCCACCTACTCAGCACCTCCCATTGTGGGAGGTGGCCCTTCAATTGCTGGAGGATTAACCGGCAAGTTTACCGAAGAGCATCGCGTGAAGAACTATCTACCATTGCTTAATTGGTTGAAAAGAAAAGAATAGAATTCGGTGGGAAAAACGAGAGTTATCACAATCAAGAAGAGAAAGGAGAAAGTGAACTAGCAGAATAAAAAAGCTTCCTCAGACTTATTCTCAGATGAATAAAGAAGTAATGAGAAATGGATGCCTCAATCCACCTTTATAGGCAGCACAAATAACTTCGGGAAATCTAATAGACACCATTAACTGCATAACCAACCGTCAAACAGTTTGATTCTACCGAGACGTGTGCCATCATGACAAGCACCATGAAGTGCCCACTTGGCCTTCTATTGATACGTCGCTAGCCAGAACGATCAAAGCGCCTTACCGATACGGGGGAAATGCACCATACGTCCACAAAACTCTAAAAACACTGCAGGAAACACATACTACATACGGCCTGTCTCCCGTTACCGATGGCAGCTACGTATCTAAGTAAACATAAGGATCAGAACGTAACTGAGTTAGACCTTGCCCGAATTGCACTAACAACATCATACGCCTTCATGATTATGAGGTAACCTACCTTGATCACACGATGACTCGATTATATGGAAACGTGACTTCAAAAAATTTTACAAAATTCGGGCCGTCGCCATAGAGAACACGGTCTCGACAAGAGCGACGGCCCTCCATCCCTTATCCAAGTCTTTTAGATCAAAGTCGATGAAATCCGCTCATCAAGCTCGTAGGAGGCACGACCTCGATAAGTGGAGGGACTAACTATATGGGTCAGAATCCGACCCTACGATAACTGACGAAGCTGATCACCTTTTAGGTTAATTCAAGATTAATAAGTGGTACGACCACTCATAATCAACGGTACTTAACCCCTTCCTGATATGATTAACAAGGCTACGGCCCATCCGCTATCCTAAAGACAAAACCTCAATATGGTCACGACCGCCTATTGCCAGCTCATGCAGTTCAGCTCACCACTATAAATACCAAGAGAGGAAATCCCAGAAAAGGGGGCTTCTTCTTCGACGTCACTATTCTTCATAGAGGGAGAGAAATAGAGAGAAAACATATAAGAAATATCCATCTAATGAAGGGATACAACATGATTGTAAGGTTCTGAACCTCTTCATGGAGAGGCAGATCAAACCAATATCATCAATAAAAGTTGTCAACACTTCTCATCCTAATTGGGAGCATTTATTATTATTTCTTTTACATCATTTATGAATTATTACGACTTGCTATGATTGACCCATAATTTATATATGTTATTTCGTATTCATAAAGTATATGGTAACTTTTGAGTCGAATACTCATGTTGTACATAAAAATGGAAAAGCATTTTTGGCTGGTGGAAACAAAGATTCTCCCTTGAGAATATTCTTTTAAAATTTAATATTCCATCAATTTTAATGAGTGATTGAGCTTAGCTATAAGTTAGGGGTGGCAATTTGAGTCCAAACTCATTCAATATGCCCACCTCGTCCAGAGAATAATAGGGGGATTTCAGTACTCAGATTTACAACTAGTCGAAAGTAATCGAAATTTAGTCAATTTTCACGTAAAGATAAATCGAAGCGAAAATACTTTTCAAAACCCAGAAAATACGCCAGTATATTATACTGGAGTTCCAGCATATGTATTTTTGAACTCCAGCATATTATATTGGAGTTTCGGGATAAGTACGCTAGAACTCCTGCATAATATGATGGAGTTCCAACATAAGTACACTAGAATTTCAGCATAATATACTGGAGTTCCAGCAAGTATAATTGTCCAGTATAATATACTGGAGTTTGGAGCACCGATGCTCCAGTCTCCAGTATATTATACTGGAGTTAGCAAAGTATACCGATCCACCATAATATACTGGATTTCATACATAGGTACACCAAACTCCGGTATATTATGTTGGATCGGTCTTTATTGCAGCAAAATAGTGGCTATTTTTCATTGACCTCGTAAATACTAGCTTTTGAACGACCAGTCCGAAAACTGACTATACCGTACTATTTTTACATTAATAAGTTGGGCTAAAAACATTAGCCTCTTATTATGGTTTTAATTCACACCTCTCATATATAAGTAACAATTTTTCCCGACAATATCCCAATTCACAACCACAAAACTATTTGGAAAATTTGCATCCCATGAAAAGGTGAAGCAAAGAATATTAGTTGGAACAAACCGCTAAAATATTGGAAACAAGGTGGACCCACAAATCCAGTCCATTGAATCAAATCTTTCAAAAAATGCAATGGTGTAAAAATCAAATCCCAAATATTCATCCTCAAAATATTAATAGAAAATATATATTTTTCCTGTTTCAATATATGTGAACTTATTTGATTGGATACGGAGTTTATAAAAAGGGAACTTTTGAATTTGTGGTGTAAAATTAGACAGAATTACATCATATGTCAGTTGGCTCATTTTTAAAACACAAAATAGCCCATATTTTAGAACTTTACCCGGCATAGCCCATTTTGTAGATAATGCATAGCCCATTTTCATTATTTAACCTAGTGACAACCTCTTTAATCCTTCTTTGTTCTTTCTTCAACTTTTCAGCAAAATCTATATCCAAATGCTTCTTACTCTTTTAACTTCAGCAGTCATTCTCTCATTCAACCTAACAGGAAAGCCTTCTCCATTACTGTATTAAACATCTCCTCAATGAGACTAAATCGCTATTTCTATTTAGAGTACTCTTTTTTTTTGTGCAAAGTGAATTTTTTTTAAGACAAAATGTGTTTATCCTCCATTAATAATTTTTTGTTTCGTCTCAAATTGCTGGAAAGAGGTTGAAGACTTGTAGATCTATTTTTTTCCTTCAACTTTCAAGGTAAATAGGTCGATGATGAAGTGAGTGAAGTCATCGGAGATTGAAAAAGAGGTCTTGTGTTGTATTCAGACAATTTCAAGTTCTTCGGATGATGTTCCAGCTTTATCTTCTTTAATAAAAAATTCCATCTCCATCTTCTCTCCTCTTTAATTTTCAGATCTAACTTCCTCTGAAAAACTTTCTTTTGATATTTTAATACTGAAATAGAGGTGTAATATTGAACATAAGATGTGTTCTAATATAAATATTGTATAACCACTATTTATACACACTTATACATTATTGTATAAGTATGTATAAATGTGTATAATTGTATATAAATATATATAATTATATATAAATATGTATACATGTTCATAACATCACTTATCTTCTTCTTCTATTTCTCTTATTCTTTTGATATACATTATTATAGATTCCATATACAAGTTTATACATAGTTATACATCATTATACAAGTACTGCATATGTATAATCAAATTAATTTTGTTTCATGTTTTCTTCCCTTTTCTAAAATAATTCATGTATAAATCTACTTTCTTTGTTGATTCTCCGTCAAATCTCGAACTTGCAGCAATTGTTTTTAAATTTTAGCATATAAGTAAAATCAGCAAAAAATTGGGGGACAACTTACAACAGTAAAGATAAATTGGGGAGAAATATCAAAATTTTGTTTCATGTTTTCTTCCCTTTTCTTAAATAATTCATGTATAAATCTACTTTCTTTGTTGATTCTCCGTCAAATCTCGAACTTGCAGCAATTGTTTTTAAATTTTAGCATATAAGTAAAATCAGCAAAAAATTGGGGGACAACTTACAACAGTAAAGATAAATTGGGGAGAAATATCAAAATTATATGACGGAAGAATTAGAAAATCTCATGACTTCATCTAAATCCCTCTAATTGTCCTGATTAAACTGTGTTGCTGAGTAAAAAAAGCTAGAAAATACTATTTTTTCAAATATTAGCCGATTATTTTTGGGCTACAGATTTGTAAAGTTATAACTCGGCTATTATACTGTAAGTTAAATGTGTGAGTTGTATTTATGTGAAATTATCCCGTAAAATTAGGCACATATATTTTGTGTGACTATAAATCATTGTATAAAGGTAAATTATTTCCAAATAAGGAAAGAGGTCATTCTTTTTTGCACAGACCAAAAAGAAAATAAGTTCATATAAATTAAAACAGAGTGAGTATTATATTTTTGTATTTTACTATATTTTAGTAGGCAGCTGGACGACATGTCTGCTTGAATTTGTGGGTGTTAATTGGTTTTTTCAATTAAAATGGAGCTATTGATTGGGTTATAGGGAATTTTACTATAGCCACCGTTTAAACTCTTGAGCACTTTGACGAATTTAACCCTCTGCTTATAATAGCAGTCATCTCCACGTTCTTTCTTTGTACTGCCTCACATGGACTCCACATCCCACCCCATCTAAACAGACAACAAAACTCATATTGACAAAACTACTTTTGCTAAATTCATTGAACAATTAAAAATCGGAAAAGGGCCTGATATATCCCTCTACTTTGTTTTATTGTTCAACCCTATCCCCCGTTATACTTTCCGTCCAAATTTACCCTTGCCGTCAATCAAAGTTATATATTTGCCCCTATTTTAACGGCCGGGACACGTGGCACATTCTGAATACGGAAAAGGGCCTGATATATCCCTATACTTTATTTTATTGTTCAATCTTATCCCTCGTTATACTTTCCGTCCAAGTTTACCCATGCCCTCCATCAAAGTTCTATATTTGCTCCTATTTTAATGGCCGGGACACGTGGCATATTTTAGGAGAAAGAACCAGTATAGAAAGAAAAAAACTCAAAACCGACTTAGAACCCATGACCCTCATGCTCGTTTTTCCTCTCTTACTTTTTTCCCAAACTTCTCTTAAATAAATACTTTTAATCCGTGTAAGAGATTATCTTAGTTTGACAAAGAGATGAGGTTCAAGACATAAGGTTTTGTCATCTCTTTACTTGTTGCCAATATTTTTTTCTTTACTTCTATTTTCTTATTCCTCACTCCCTTACATTTTTTTCATCCTCTTCTTATTTTAACAGTAGGGACACGTAGCATATTTTAGGAGAAAGAATCAGTACAAAAACAAAAGAACTCCAAACCGCCCTAGAACCCATGACCTGCATGCTCCGTTTTTCCTCTCTTAATTTTTTTTCAAACTACTCTTAAATAAAAACTTTTAAATCTATCTAAGAGATTATCTTAGTCTGACAAAGAGATAAGGTTCAAAAACACAATTTTCGGCACCAGCGTGACTTTATGAATGGTCTTGAGTACTTGGTCATGTATGAAATCTTACTATATTTGTTTTAGCCGTAGAAATTACTTTCCCAGCTTCATATAATTGTTCGAAATTGGAATCAACCTCCTATCGTTGTTTTGAGATCGCCGGAGAAAGAATTCCATCAAGCTCGTTTGAAGTTTTAAATTTTCTACCACACCTATTTTAATTTTTTCTTAAATCAATGAGATTGAAAAAATACATATACAAAGAATTATGGGCGACTTCGAGTAGTTTTATTGTCAAGGTGGAGTTTCATTCAGTGATAAGAAGATGAAGAAAAAAATGTAAAGGAGTGTGGAATAAGAAAATAGAAGTAAAGAAAAAAATATTGGCAACAAGCAAAGAGATGACAGAACCTTATGTCTTGAACCTCATCTCTTTGTCAAACTAAGATAATCTCTTACACAGATTAAAAGTATTTATTTAAGAAAAGTTTGAGAAAAAATTAAGAGAGGAAAAACGAGCATGAGGGTCATGGGTTCTAAGTCGGTTTTGAGTTTTTTTCTTTCTGTACTAGTTCTTTCTCCTAAAATATGCCACGTGTCCCGGCCATTAAAATATGAGCAAATATAGAACTTTGATGGAGGGCATGGGTAAACTTGGACGGAAAGTATAACGAGGGATAAGATTGAACAATAAAATAAAGTATAGGGATATATCAGGCCCTTTTCCGTATTCAGAATGTGCCACGTGTCCCGACCGTTAAAATAGGGGCAAATATAGAACTTTGATTGACGGCAAGGGTAAATTTGGACGGAAAGTATAACGGGGATAGGATTGAACAATAAAACAAAGTAGAGGGATATATCAGGCCCTTTTCCGATTAAAAATTTATAATACTTTCAGTTCTCAAGTCGGATTATCATTAATAATTTATTTTGGGATTATTTTAAAAATATGATGGATAAACTTTAAACTTTTTTTTGGTTTCTTGTAATTGTTAAGGCTAACCTACTACATAATTATATAGTAGGTTAGCATTGCATACATATTTGACTTCTCTAAAATAACCTTAACAATACACTCCACCGCAGTAAACATAAGGACTTTTTGGTCTTTAACCCAAATTCCTAATTCCATCTCCTCCCTTTCGGTTTCTCTTTCATTTTACTCCCCGATTTGTACTCCAACAAACTCAATCCGAAATTTCTGTTTCTTTCTACTTCGCAATCTTCTGGATACAGTTCCACATGACATTCCAAGAACACAGAATATACAGACAACCAAAAGAGAGGTCAAAAGCTGGTGAGTATGACATCAAATCAAATTTTGATTCAATGAATTTTGGCAAAAAAATTCGATGAATTACAAAAAAAAAAAAAAAAAAAAAAAAGAAAAAAAAAACCAAAAAAAGGTTATGTACACCATAATCTCTGAGAAGTCATGGCTGCACACAGGGGCGGATTTAGGGGGCGGAAGGGGGTTCTGAACCCCTTCGTCCAAAAATTACGTTGTATGTATAAGGAAAAAATTGATTTTTACCTCTATATATTAAGTTTCCAAAAGTATTTTAGTGGTCAAGGGGGTCAAAACCTTAATAAAGTCATACGTTCAACTCTCACTAGCTACAAAAATAATTTTTTGAACCCCTACCAAAAAGCCCTTATATTTAATGTTGTAGCATGTATTGTTAGGGGTACTTTGGAGAAGTCAAATATGTATATAATTGTAGTAGGTTAGCAAAACCCTATACATAAATATCTCTGTATGCTACATACAAAAAATATATATAAATTTTATACACTCTTTTGACTTTCGACTGTTGTATGTAAATAGTCTCGGTCGTGGGCTAAAAGTAATTTTTTTTTCTTGAATCTTTGCGTTATATAGAGATGTCAACAATGATATGCAAGAAAAAAGTATCGTAATAATATATCAATTCATCTCTCCATTTTATGTGAGAACGGGGACCGGGGCGGGAACATAATTTCATTTCCAACGGGGATCTTTTCTTTTTCTTTTTCATTTTAGTTTCGCATTTCGACAAAGAAGGGGGACTTATTTTAAGGATGCATATATTTAAGTAAGCAAACCAACCCGAGGAAAGATCACAGTTGTTTTAGGTGTCGAAAGAGCTCAATTGACTTAGTTATAGAGGACAACTGAAAAGAAGGCTCGACCCACAAAGAAAACAGTAAGCAGAGACAGATTACGAATGAAAAGAATAAGGGGAAAGTCATCTCATGACCGAAATTGGCTCAAGGCAAGGGAAACTTGCAAACAACCTAATGCGCTTCAAAACTTTGATACACATCTTTACTTGAAATGATTCCCTCACCTCAAACACAACTATTGCTATATCATGTAGTTTTACATAGTTGCTTCATTCAGCTGAAATTTTGTAGCTATCTTTAAACAGCTCCTAGCATTCTTGAAACAAGCTTTTAGAATTTAAATAAAAAGCTCCGGGCATTCTTGAAACAAACATTTTGAATTGAGACGTAGTTAATTGATCGATGCTTTATAGCAAAACATAGTCGATTAATCTATTGATAAAGATGTTTATCGATCCCTGAATCGAGGGACTATAAACTTCTAATTACCACTGTCGATTGATCTACTGATAAGGATGTTTATCGATCCTTAAATCCAGGGACTATGCACTTTCAATCCCTTACCATTGCCTTTCAAACATAGTTGACTGATCTAGAGATAAAGGTGTTATCAATCCCTAAATCAAGGGACTATGTACTTTCAATCCCTTGCCATTGTGATTGATCTACCGATAAAGATGTTTATCGATCCTTGAATCAAGTGACTACACACTTTCAATCCATTACCATTGCTTTACAAACATAGTTGATTGATCTAGCAATTAAGATATTATCAGTTTCAATCCCTTACCCTTGCCTTTCAAACATAGTTAATTGACCTACAGATAAAGATGTTTATCGATACTCGAAACAAGGGACTACACTTTTTCAATCTCTTACCATTGTCAGCTATTGCACATTGAACAGGTTATCCAAAGATGTTTATCGATACTCGAAACAAGAGACTACACTTTTTCAATCTCTTACCATTGTCGCACAATGAACAGGTTATCCAGTGCAATGCTATTGCACAGTGAGCGAGTTATTCAATGCGCACCCTAAGGATAGGGTCTGCGCATTTTCCTGGGAATTTTCACACACAAAAAAATGATCTTCTACCTTTTCATCTAGATCACAAGCACTTCTTATGTGAAGTAGGATAAATCATTAAGTTTTGAGAGTGCATAATAATCTCTACGTATGGTAGAAACATGCATGTTTTTCACAGTTAAGGAAGAGAAAGATTAAACACAATTTAGACAAACAGACAGTTTATTACCTTATTACATAACAAGATAGTTGCAAAGTAACAATCTGGAATACAAGGAACCTGCTACAAATAGGACTTCTGATAATCCTATCAAAAACTAGAACTTGGACAAAGAAAAACAACCTAGGAACAAATCTAGGTTGTCATAGCAACCAATATGGAATAGTTGCCATTACCAAGCCCCTGATTAACAGACACCATGCTTACAGAAATTGTGCAGTGTAACTACAGACTACGACACAAAGTAAATGCTTACAACAACAACAACGAGGACGACTCCTCAACACGAAAACTATGAAAAGACTGTCTGATTCTGCAGTGTAGTACCAGGCAAGTGCATGACCAATCCATCCATGCAAGTTTAAGAGAAGCATTAGTGATTCAAACCCCCCCTTGTTTATCAAAGACGGGAGCAGGAGCAACACGAGTGAAAACTTTAATACCAGGACTTTGGTAACTGTATTCTCAGGATACCATGGCTGTGAAAGAGGCAGCCTCCAAAACAACAGGAGACCCAAAAATTTGGAACAGGCTTCAAGTAAATGAAGCCTGCAAAAAATATGGCGGAAAAAGTTGTTTCGTCATAGTTTCCAGGAAAACAACCAAGCCACTGAGGTATCACAAAAACCACGTTCATGTTTGCTTCAATCCCGCCAAGCTCATCTTCCGAATCCTCCCTTTTGGATGCATTGCCTTGTGCCCTCAGTTGGCTTAGGAGAGGATATCACATCTCCACAAGTTCTCAACAAGAAGTTCAACTCTGCTGCTACTGATCGCGTTGCAGTGTTGGAGATTCAAACCGACTAAGCTCTCCCCCAACTTTTTAAGAGCTGGAAAGCTCTTGTTTGTTACCATGGAGCAACCTGATATCGAAAGAATCTGCAGATTTACTTGCACTCCATGGGATAAAGCAGCTACACCAGAATCAGTTATTGAACACTTAGAAACATCGAGATCATTAAGTAATGGACAATTATGAGCAATTGCAACCAAGCTTGCATCTGTAACCTTCTTGCATCCGTCAAGATTCAGCAATTCCAAGGTCTCGCCATGTAGCCTAGCTAGCGACAACACAACTTCATCGGTCAAGTTAAGGCAGTCGGTAAGATTAACCTTGACAAGTCCTGCCTTGGAGCTCATCTCCAAAAGAGGGAGAAGCCCGGCATCTGTTATTCCAGTAAGCCCACTGAGATCCAAGTGATGCAGCTGAGGACATAGCATACCAACCATCGCTAAGCTAGTGCTACCGAATCCTGGACAGCTTCGGATGGACAACGATCGAAGAGATTCAGAGGGTGACAACAAAGAAGCTTGTAGAGGTAAATCTTTGACTCCCATACACTTCACTAGGGAAAGAGACTTCAACTTGCCGAAGTTTGAAACCGCATTTAGAATGCCCGCTTGGGTGATCCTGTTGCACTCTTCCAACAAGAGACTCTCAAGAGATCCTGTTGCAGCTCTAGCAAAAGCAACAAGTCCACCATCAGAAACAAAGCAACACTTGCGAAGGCACATATGTTTAAGATTTGAACAGCCCTTTCCCACTGCTTCAAGGCTCACATCGGTCGCTCCTCTGCACAAAGTGATCGACAAGGAAGCCAGAGACTGAAGACCACGAGCATTACCCATAACCCAAAACCCCTTCTGACTGACATTACGAAGTGAACTGAGATTAAGATCGGTAATCGCCTTGCCATAGTGACCAATGACAGCAAGCGAGAAATCCGTGATGTTTAGGGAATTAAGTTTCACTTTCTTCAACATTGTAGCACCTGATGAGAGAAGGCTAGCAACTCCCTGATCCCCTACAAGAGGGCAGTCTTTAATAGTCAGAGACTGCAATTTGGTACAGCATCTTCCAATAGCTTGCAGTCCCTCATTTCCAATATTTCGGCAAGATTCAATCGTCAAAGAAGTCAAACTCGGGCAATTCTCTGCTATTGCAACTAGACCTTTGTTGGAAATTGAGGGGCATTGGGATAGATCCAGCTTTTCTAATGAATGACATCCCCTCGCGATGTCGACAAGACCTTCATCTCCAACATAAGGAACATTCCACAATGAAAGAACCCTAAGAGAAGGACAACCATGGGCAATTGCTGATAGACCAACATTAGTAATACCACGAACCGAGTTGCTCCCCCGAACTGAGAGCTTTCCAAGACCCCCACGGCTGGAAGTTCCGACTGCAATAGCAGCAAGTCTAATATCTGTAGCTTTCTTCCCTTCTAAACACCTAGTAAGGTATCCATCACACTCTACTTCAACATCTTCATCAGCTGAGACCATTTTTGCATCACTTGAAGTCCCATTATCAGCAACTGAAAGATCGGTATGGCAGATCTCAGAGCTCCTTACATTGCTCGAGAGCATAAGCCAGCGCTTAGAAACACAAGCTGCTGCACTCCTTTCGCGGCCTCCTTGCAATCTTCTGAAGATCTCAAATAGGCATTCGTCGGGAAGTATTTCAATGGATGGATTCTTTGTCCGCTCTTCAACAATGAATGGTCCGCTAATTCGCGCCCTCTTCCTAAGTGGGCAGTAAACTTGAGCATGACCAAGTGACAACATAAGACCCAAATCTGCTGAACAAAGTGACCCTCCTGAATAGAACTCATCATCACCTGAACATCAAATAGCAACAACATCATTAACTATCTTTTCATCCTCATTTCCTCATCTTATCTTTAACTTCATTCAAATATAGACAAATATATCAGAAGCAAAAGCATGACCAGGTAAAAACTCATTACAAATTAACTGAAAACAAAGATCTACCTAATAAGAACCAATTATCAGGTCATTAACAGACAGTTCTAGCTATGATCAGACCAACTATTCTTATTCACGCCTTCTTTATTAGAAATTAACAAATCTTTAATATAGTTTCTAAACACAAAATGTCTATATAGGATTAACATCTTCATAGCCAAAGCAATGATTTTTCTCTCTTCTATATCAAGAATCAAGCTCTAACATATTCATTGAGCACTACAATGAATCTATTCTCAAGATTCAGTTTTTTCCTCTTATTCTAATCATAACAAGTAAATCAGCAGAAACTAAATACAACCCAGATACTAAAATCCTTAAAACTCCAAACCCATAATTCAAAAGGCAGAAAAAGGAGGGGAGAAAAAACTCACCACTGTAATTAACGAGAGTAGGCATGGCTGCTGAGAAAAAAGAACCAAACTTTGTAGCAAGAACAACAATACAACCAAGATTTTATCTTCAACCAAGATTTGCATTTACATATAAAAACAAGTTCAAGATTTTCACTGAAACCCTATCTAAGTAGGGCAAAAAAAATAGAGAGAAAAAAAGAAGGTAGTTCAAAGAAGAACAAGTATTGTTCTTTTTGCTTTCACAAACAGTTATGATGCAGTGTATATATAATAAAAACAATAGTACATAAATTTAGTTATAATAAAAATGATTTATTATATTAATTAAAAAATGTATTTGGTGAGGTGTCAAGTCCACATAAACATAAATCATCACCTCTTTCTCCAGTTCTTGCACCATTCATTGAATCATTCCCTAAAACCGGGTTTTGCCGGTTTTCTTTCATTTCCTGCCACTTGTTTCTGCTGCTTACATCATACCGGTTCACCATCCTCAGTTCGGTTTTTTTTTCCTTGCTTTTACTCTAATCAATTTAAGTTTTTCATACTAGATGATGGAAATTATAAATAGAACTCAAGAAATGAAATTTGTAGTTCTTGCGGATTTACATTAGATTTGATTTGGAGAATAGAATTTGATAAATTTATTATTTTTCTAAATTATCCATTTTGATGAAGATATTACTTCCGTGATTTTAGCGTTTTGTGATTAATAACTTACTGTTTATTTTTCTAATGCTCGTTGACTGTTTAGAGCTCAAGAAATGAAAAAAGTAATTTTGGAGGATGTACACTAGATTGATTTACGATTTTGAAGATAATCTTTTTTTTTTTAAATTAATCATTGTGATAAAGATATTACTTTCGTGATTTTCATAAATTTTGACTAGTGACTTATTATTATTATTATTATTATTATTATTATTATTATTATTATTATTATTATTATTGTTATTGTTATTATTATTACTTTTGGCGACCGTTGACTAATGAATCTTAATATATTTATAAAAATTAATTACTTCGAGTAAGATTACTAAAAATGTAATTCGTGAGGATATACATGAAATTTTTTAGGAGGGTCTTAATTATTTTTCAAACTATATTAATATCATTTATATTTTACTTCTATTATATTTTCTCAATAGTTGTTGATTTGCCTGAGTTAAAACGAATATAAATTATAATGACAAATGTTTTTTTTTAATCATATCGATTAAAAGTGTTTTATTTCGATCATTTCCCTTAATCAATTTAGTTTTCCTTGTAGAGATGAAACATATTATTTTTTGACATTAATTATTCTGATCATAAAGATAGTATATTCATTTCGTCTTTTTCTTTGCTTTTCTATAATCAATTTGGCTTTCATCGTAGAATATGGAAATTGATAAATAGAACTCAAGTAATGGAATCGAAGTTCTTGGGGATGTACCATAGATTTGATTTATTGAAGTGAAATTTGAGATAAAATTTATTATTTTTCAACATTATCATTCTAATAAAGATAGTATAATTGTGTTTTCGCAATTTTTAACTTATGACTTATTATTGTTGTTGTACTGGTGACCGGTGACCGGTGACCGTTGACTGTTTATAACTCAAAAATAGAAAAACCCATTTTAGAGAATGTACACTAGATATAATTTATAGAACTAGATTTGAGAAGAAATTTATTATTTATCTAAATTAATTATATTAATAAAGATATTACTTCAATGAAGTTTATGGATTCAAAACGACTTTAAATTAATGTAAAATATTAATAATTGGATATACGATCTAATATTTATAGATATTTAGTGAATCCTTAATGTATATATGGAGGCTGCGCAAAAGTTGTTGGATTGCATTAAACACATAAATTGTGCTCTTGATCCACAACCGTCTAAATACTAACTTTCTCATAATAAATATTTGCGGCTTTAATTTCTCCTATCTTAATTTTTAAGTTTAGATCGAGTAAGCCTAATGACACTAGTAATTTGTAAAGTATTTCAAATGGACATCATAAAATAGGGGCAAAATCATTTTTTCCTCTAAATATGGCTTGAAAATCAAGCTATTCTCTAATTTTAACAATTGACATTCTTCACAGTGTTTTTCTTTTAAATTTCCGTTTCAATGTAGACTAAGACATAATGGCTGTTATTATTATTTTTGTAAATTTTTATTCTAATAAAGATTATTACCTAAGTGATATCCGATTCTTGACTAATGACCTATAATATTTTTCGGGTAACTATTGGCTATCAAATCCTAATAAGCATCATGTTAATTATTTCAAGTATATGTAAAGTAATTCTTGATGATATAATAGCGTAATTTCTTAAATAGTTTAGATGTTGACAATGTAAAAAATGTTGTAACTTCTAATTAGTAAAATATCTTACTTAGAAATTTTTGTAATTTATGGGTTTAGAGTTTTTGAATGATACATGTTTCAAAATACGTTTTTCAAGTGGTGAAAAATGCTTATTTTCTTTCTTGATTTTCATAAAATCATATAGGAAATTTTGTAGTTGTAGTTTTAATTTGGCTTTCAGTTATTATATTATAATATACTTAGTTATCCATATACCACTTATTTTACAAACTAAATACGTAACACCTTTATAAAATAAAATACTACTAACAACAGTTATGATGGAGCGTAAGTACTCCTTCATCCTTAATCATCGGTCTCAGGTTTCTGGGTATAAAATTACTTATGTTCGTAAGTACTTGCCCTTCAATATGGAACTTTCAGTGAGACGCTGGATCAGTCGGGCCCAGTACGTATTGGACACTGGATGAAAAATCAAGGTCAAATGGCTTCATGGCGTTAAACTTGTATCAGTTTTCAAACCCGATATATTAACTTATATTTTTTCTATTTGAACACTCCAACTTGATAAAATGGATAGTAATAAACACATCAACCAGAGCGTGTACAACAATTGCGCTGACATGTATAACACCTCGTCCTAAGTTATTTATTACTTGCCATGTGTTATTTGTGGGTCTCATTTTAAAATACAAAATCAACATAGAGAAAAAGAGAAGAAAAAACACTTGAAACATAGCCAGTATTAATTTGTACCCAACCGTCCCCCTTCTTCATCGCAAGGGCGGAGGTACGTTGAGCCAAGCGGTGTCATCCAACACCGCTTGGCCGGAAATTTTTATTTATTAATATATATGTAAATAATCTGCAAAAGAAAATATAGTCTAAATGTAAGAATAACATAATTTGATGTTAACAACTATAGTGGCCCGTTGGTGAAGCATTTCATTTTTTGCTTGTGGTCTAGAGTTCGACTCCCACACTGGTTACAATTTTTTTTTTAATATTTTAGTTATTCTTCTGGAAATTTTTTGAAAGAAGCATCGTCCTATAGATCGTACCGGATAATGAGTTATTGAAGTAAATATTTGCTCCCTTATATAGATTTTTTTTTGCTTTCCTTCGCTTACCGGAGAGCGGATTCTTTATTACTGACTTTTCGCGGTTGATCGCACCTCGCACCTAAAGGAGTCGGTCCTTGTGAGGAGGAGGACTCTTCTCTTGCTGTCAAAAGTGCTTACTCATGGTCTATCGTGCAGTTGATGCTCAGTCCTGCTATAACTTAACAACCAAAAAGCTCTGCGTCGAACTTCAGTCCCTTCGAGTTGGCATTTCCACTATAAAAAAAATCCAATCCCGCAAAGGATTGTTCATGGAACTACTATCGAGATTCTGTGTACAAGAGTCTATATTTGAATTGTGTTTTCCATAAGTATAATTTTATTAAAGTAATCTCTCCATTTGTGTGTCTCTCTAAATTTCGACACCGCTTACAAAAAATTCTGCTTACGCCCTTGCTTCTTAGTTCAAAGAGAAATAAAAAAGACCGAGTGGGAGTTTTGTTGGGAAGACAAGAGAGTTGGAAGGACCGGGGGAAAAGAGAAGGGGAAGGGAAAATCTTTTTTTTTTCCTTTTTATTTTTTCTTTTTATTTATATTATATTCAAATTCTATTTTTTTGAGGTAAAAACAATACTATTCACGCATCTTGCCAGCGTGATGCTTAGCCATGTCACCTGCTTCCATACATGCAGGCATGGTCAACTTCAAAAATATTTATTTAATACCTATTTTATCAAGTTGGAATGTTCAGATAAAAAAATATAAACCATACATCAACTTTATAAATTGATACAAATTTTATGCGACGAGGAGACCATTTGGCCAAAAATCAAAGAATAATACATTATTCAAATTGATATTCGTGTAGGATTCATATTTTACAATGGGGGTTATATAAGTGTATCTGTTACTGAGTTGTATATATTATATAGATATTTCGTATAGTCCAAAAACTATTTTATTTGATTTAAAATAAGTAATTTTTTGGTATTTTTCTTGTGGTTTAAAATAAATAATTTTTTTAAATTTTAAAAATAAATAAATTATTTTTTTCTTAGATTGTTCTTGAAGTTATAAATAATAAATAAATAAAAATCACTTATTTTGAATCGGAAAGAATAATAAATAAAAGTAAAAGAAGAACATTCACAAGTACGGACTAGTTGTGAAGAAGAACAACATGTCTTTTTCAGAGTCTCGATATGAGGAAAAACAGCTTGTAATTTGAAGTACACTGAACCTGAATATGTTAAAACCAAAAGCTACTGCAACTTGGCAAATGTATTTTCAACTTTAATTGACAAATCCTAGACTACTTATCAAGATTAGATTTATAAAAATAAAAATAAAAAAGACTCATGTCTACTGAAACTTTTCATTTCTTTGCTTGGTCCATTTGGAGTTTTTGATTTCTTCGTCTCTCATTTCAGTGTTAACGCGTCTTATCATAACATAAAATTATAGAAAAAAGTTAGACAAGAATTAGCATATAAGAGAGATAATTCATTCCATCACCATTGAATATTCTGATACGATGAATACAATCTTTTCGCTCTTTCAAAAAATAGAAGCAAAAAACTCAGATTGAACACTTCAATAGCTTTTATGGACTTACAAAAAAAATATTTATTCGAGAAACCCGCTTTAACATAACGGAAAAACCCGCAAAATGGTTATTGCTTCTGTCTGAATTCAAAATAATATAAGCCTAATTACCTGAGGAGGACGTAAATAAATCCAAATACCGGGAGCGAATCTAGCTAATAAGATATGAATTCATCAACTAAGTAAATTTGACTTAATTATGTATATATATGTTAAAAACTTCATTAAAAAGTATAAATAATGAATTTCAAATCAAAGTAACGTTATATATTAGAATTTTGAATTCGAACTCATAAAGTTCAAATCCTGAATTTACATCTAATTAATGCTCCCTTATGATAAGTACTTATTTATATGTATGCAACCAAGACAAAAAAAATCAAATAACTCGTAGAATAAATAAAATTTCTGAATTGTAACATTCAATCAAGTGTAAATTATATTTTTAGGGAGTGGAGTCAAGATAAATTCTATTTTAGGCTGTCCTTTTCTTAAAAAAAATAAATAAACATCCATTTTAATGTGGTTGCTATTGTTATGAAAACTTTGAATTGAAAAAAGGGAGAGATAAATACAGTGCACTGTCTCCACCAAAAGTTAAAGAAAAGAAGAGTAGTTGATTAATGAATGTCAGAGTTAATGACATAATACATACTCCTATTATATGTCTCAGTTAAGTGAATCTAATTTTGGCAATTAGTGAGAAGCTCTTTTGATTCTTCTTCTTCAGCATAAGTGACAACATTTCAGCAACAATTGTCAACCTTTGTGTATCTTGTCTGTGTCTATGCATGATGATATCCCAAAATTTCTCTACTCTGACTTTCTTATGCCTTGTTTTTCCCTTTGTTTAACGACGTAAAGTTTTGCATGTTTGCGGCCGGAATGTTTTAGAGGGTAATTTGTTGGTAATCCTTGTTCGAAATCAGAAGATTAGAGAAGTTAAGAAACATTAGTTTAATAAAATAAAACATAAAATAATTTCGAGCGCATAAGTTATTTGTGTGTCCTTAATGAATTTAGTTCTTTTACTATTGTCTAATGTTTTGGAAAATAATTATTACTATGTGATAGTGACACTATAAATCATACATAAAATTTCAGCAAACTCAACAAATGGAGCAAATCACACTTGACATTTATATTTATTTAGAAAATAATGCAATAATGTAGAAAAGAGGTAAAAAGTTTTTAGATTTTCCTTTTTTTTTTTAAAAAAAACATGAGGCTAAGCTTCTAAATATATAGATAATGAGAGGGTGAAATGAAGATGTGCAATTCAAAAAAAAAACCTCTTATGTTTTTTTTTTCACACTCATTCACAAAACATAACATAATTAATATATAGATCATTTACACTTAGGGCGGAGTTATAACGTAGACTTTACGGGAAATTTTTATTCTAATCTTGTATATCGACAATAAGATACCCATTAAATATCTACAGCTATTTGGCCATAAATTTAATTATTATTGCATATTAATTTAAAATCATGGTAAAAATCCATTTTACTTTCATGTTTATTAAAAATAGGTGTTCCAAAATATTTGTTGTTTAAGAAAAAAAAAATTCTTTTTAAATTTAACCTTTATTTTAATAAATATGGAGATAGATTAATGTGGTGAAAGCAAGAAGTAGTATCAAACTGAAATTCAAGAATAAACCAGGATAATTTAGTTAAAATATCTTTTTAATTAATATTTTCTTAAGAGGTAAAAAAAGTGACAAGTAAAATGAAAATGAAAGATATTAAATATTAAATATACCACTAAAGGATGTGGTACAGTAGATGAGACTGTTTTTCCCTTAACTAGAGGTCTCGGGTTCGAGCCCTAGATATGGAAAAATCCTTGGTAGGGAGTGCTTCCCCCCGCAAGGGGCCCTACGCGGTGCGAATCCGGATATAGTCGGGCTCCAATATGGGTACCGAACAGCGGGTGGTAAACCAAAAAAAAAAGATATTAAATTTAATTACCTCTAATTCCGCATAGAATTTGATTGTTTAAGAATTAAAATTTTAGGTTGGCCTTTGAAACCAAGAGCATAAAAGTAAAAACAATGTACAATGTATTTTCTATTAATTGTGTAGACAAAAGCAATTAATTGGATAAATTCACTGCATGTCTGATGCAAAGACAAATAGACCCAAATTTGTCTAAACCACAAGTCTAGAGAACCTTCTCATACATTTTTCTTTGTTCCTCTGGTCCTTTTCTTCTTTTCAATCAATGGGTCCCATCTTTACTTTCTATTTTGGCAAGTCTTTGGTTTATTTGCTTATTTAGGAGAAAATTTTATTTTGTGTCTCGTAAAACTGATAATAATTGTATGAGATAATTTTTTTTATTTTATAATTTTATGGACCCCAATCTTATATTTTTGGGTTCACAGAAATTTGGATCTATAATTTATAAGCCAAAAAAGTTGCCTCATACAATTAATGTTAGTTGTATTAGACACAAAATAAAAAATTTCGTATATTTAAGGTGTGTTCGGTAACTAATTTCCTTATGTTTGGATGACTTAAATATTTTGGAAAATATTTTCCTTATGAACTCCTTTTCCTCCAATTGCTCTAATAGGAGGAAAATGTTTTCCTTATCAAGAGAGAGAAAATATTTTCCAAAACCTCATCTAAATCATCCCTACCCTCACCAACCCATCCCATCCTTTTCCAAAAAAAAAAAAGTTTTTTTTTCTTTTCAAATTTCAGTTTTTTCCGCTATCACCCATCATACTACCCCTCCACTCCATCCCAGCCGACCCCCACCCCTCCCCCAAAAAGAATAAGTATTATTTTTTATTGCAGATTCAAATTTCTCTCCCCCCCTCTCCCCTCCCCACACTCAAAAAAATATTTTTCAGTTTTAGTTTTTTTTTATCAGTTTAAAGGTTTAAAATATTATAAGTTCCAAAGTTATGATTTTGGAGGTTTATGTTTTTGTAAGTTTACAGGTTTAGAAATTCTAAAGTTTACGAGTTAGAAATTCCGCAGTTTCGAAAGTTTAGCGATTCGAAAGTTATAAAAAATGTGGATTCGAAAGGTTGTTTATTTGAAAGTTATGACTTCATATTTATTGCATCTAAATTATTTATGAATACTCTTGAGAAGTTATTTTCCTTTATTTGCGCTTTAAACATCGAAAAATGAATAAAATTACTACTTGTTTCCAAAAATATTTTTCCTTATACCAAACACACCCTTAATTATACATACATTTATTCACTTTCATCTATGGAACAGATCTTTTGTGTTAGCTTCATGTGAGTTTTAATTGTTTTTTAGTAAAATGTTGCATGGTTCACGAAAAAAAATTAATAACGTTTGTCGGTAATATCAGCATGGAGAGGCTATTATAACGTTAGGCGAAACAATGTTTCATGTCGACTTGTCCCAACAAGACATATTTGTAATTGGAAACTTCATTAAATTTCAAGTAACATGCTTTGTTGATTGACAATGGTGCGAGAGAAAACATTAGAGAAATTTCCAAAAACAAAAATATACGATTTGTTTAAATTACATACTATTTCAATTAGTGGAGTCGGAGGCGAATTTTAGGTTAAAATATGGGACACGTGAACTCATGTCTTTTTGCAAAATTAAATATTTTATACACATTTTTTCAAATTGCTTATAGGGATCAATTCCAGTAAATATATTTTTCTTCCATTTTTTTAATAGTGCTTATGCTAGAAATTCTAAATTTGCCTCTAAGTGAATTATTAATCAAGTGAGATATTTAAATGAAGACAAAGGAGAAGTTAGATAGAATATTCGTGTCTTTTTTTAATAAGTGTGCAAAAATTTAAAAAGATAAATGATATGAAAAGTTTGTTAGTATATTGTATTTGTAAAATAATTTTGGAAATATAAATAAATATAAACAGAAATGAACATAAACATAAATGACAGAAAATCAATTTTAACCCACAGAATTCACAACGTTTCCTTAAGAAATTTAATCTCCTCATAGTACCTAAGATTATAGATTGTTTCCTCCTAGGATAGAACAAATTACACACTGGTGTAATGGTACTTCACACCCCAGTGTTTCAGCGAACACAAAGTTTAGTAGCATATCACACTTACTATTGCTTTCTTTGTAGTTAAAATATGCAGAAGAAATGAGGAGAAACTAAGAAAATTCGTAGTGAAATTCTTAGCATAATAGTATTATATTATAGCCAAAAGTTGGGCTGAAATCTGAACAAGTACAACTCTTCAGCATGGTTGTTTTTGCAGGACCGCCACAACATAAATACCATTACATAAACGGCTATTTACTCAATAATAAAAAGGGAAAATAAAGAGCAAAAATTGATGGGTAGTTAATTTCTGTTAAAAATAGAAAACTAAAATTTGGATAACTGAAATTTATTTAATATTAATATTCTGTTACTAAAATAAATATTTGATAACATAAATCAAACCAAACCAAACCAAATTCGAAGCTGTAGCCGTAGCCGTAGCCGAAGACGCAGCCGAGCGAGCGACGGCGCAAGGCTTGCTTTCTTCTCAACTTTTTAAGAGCTAGAAGAAGAGCAATTGCTTATATACCCATAAAAAACTTCTTCCTCTTCTAATATGGGACAATGTCCATTTACCAAGGGAAAAACTTAAAATTTCACTCAAAAATTTTATTTTTCTCCATTTCTCATTCATCCTCTTTTAAGTAGTTAATATATTAATTAAATATATTAAAAACACAACAAAGTTATGATTCGGATTGAGACGTGAGACCAGAATAGTGCGAAGCATCGAGAACGCTATTAGCATTGATGATGCTGCATATAGGAATTTCTCTTTTACTACTTTTTAATATTTACTTGCCTAAAACCAAACAACATTCAAGAATCAATCCATTACAAACAAGATACAGTTATGTATGGGGTCGAATTTGATCGACCTCGTCCCCGAGCAAGCACGACTAACCGTATGCGCAAAGGTCGAACTGATGGGATGACTTAAGGACAATCTAAGGGACGATCTCGCAACTACGTCGGTCCCTCTATATCATGTATTTTGTCTTTATCTCTTTTCAGATAGTTAAAATAAAACCCTTCCGCTATATAAGGGGGATTCTCAGTTGTGTAAGACATTTTACATTTTTATCAATAACACTCTCTCTCTCTCTCTCTCTCTATCTGATTTATTCTCTCTCATCTCTCTAACTAACATCATACTGTTTTGCTTCTAAGTTCCTTTAATTATCACGCACAAAAGGGTAAAACTCATCCTAGAGTCAATTATTTTCGATTACGATTTACCCCTTCTTATATATTGATTGATTTGCTTAAATAGTTTGTTAACATTTTAAGTCAAACAAGTACGAGTCAAACAAAAAAGGTGAACACCTATCGCGAACCTTATTTAAAACAACCTAGCTAATGAGCAATTTTACTAAAGCAAGAAGCAAGAAAAGAGTAATTATTTTCTAAAAACTAAGGGATAATTATCTCAAATTGTAAGTGAAAAAAAAATGAATATATAAAAAGTAACATCAAAGGAAAAAAGAAATTTCAACTAGAAAGAATCACTTTCTACATTCATTAGCTAACATTCAAAGTGTTATATTCATTAAAACCGTTTAACTTTTTAGTCCATTGAATGCAGCAAACCTATCTATCCTCACCTACATTTTCTTGATGATATCCTGACATAAACTCATAGTTCAGTGCACGGAATGGGGGGTTTTTCGAGGCTCGTGAAATAAATGTATCTTTACTTAATTCTTTTCAGTCTCCATCCTTTAAAAATGGTTAACGTTTGCCCCACCTAGAAAAAAAGAAAAAGAAAATGGTATATAAAGCAATAAAAAGAGATTTTTTTTCTTCTTTAGCTATCTTAATTTAGAAATTTATTGGTCTGATTAAATACCAAGTAGCTATCTTAACTAATGCTATTTGTTCTTGTTGTTGTTTTATTTATTGTCCTTTTATACGCCAGGTTATTTATGGTCTATATTTACATAATTATTTATGTGATTTATGCTGGAGTTATTTTGTTTTTTTTTTTTTTGTTCCTGCGCCGAGGGTCGATTGGAAACAACATCTCTGCCCTATCGGATAGGGGTAAGGCATGCGTACATATTACCCTTCTCAGACCCCACCATGTGGGATTATATTAGATAGTTGTTGTTATTGTAAGTTCGCTAAAAGAGGTAAAACAATTTTTTACTTGAAAATTCTTCATTTTCAGAACCAGAACTCTTGCATAAAGGGGCATGCTGGTTACAATTATTGGCCCTATTAAATCCATCATTTTCGCGATATAATAAACATATACATTTTAAAAATAAATACTACTAAATTATAAACGTATAATTTAAAAGTATAACTATTCATGATCATGATAATAATAACCGCAAAAAAATAAATTATAAAACTTAAAATTTTGGAATCACCGCTCCTCTAAGCCAAATCACTCACCTAACTCCACGGTTATTGTTACTTAAAAGTCCAAACAAGCAAATCTAACACGATTCAAAAATAACAAAACAAGAAAACCAACAAAAACCAAACAATTCCAGAGAAGCTAATTTTGCAGGAATTTTAGTATGCGTTTAGCCATAAGTTTTATAAGTTTTTTTTTTTTCTAAATTCAAATATATGTGTTTGTTTATATAATTAATTTAGTTTTTGAAAGATTTTGAAAATTAAAACTTCAAATCTCAAATATAGCTTATGACCTTATTTGGGATAAATCACGATCATTTTGTACTTTCTAGCCGAAAAAAAAAACTTTTCAACGTGTTAAAACTTGCCTCAAACTTTAAGGGTGTACATTCAATTTATCGATTCGATTTTGACCTTTATCGATAATTACTTATCGATTATCGATTTGTACATATGCTTATCGTTATCGTTTCAATAAGGTTTCGATTTTTCGATTTATCGATTCGGTTATTGATTACACCAATTCAATAATAAATTTTGCGGGATTCCACGGAAAGTATATCGCTATAAACGCGTCTAACTAATATGGACAAAAGGAAGCTAAAATAAGGCGAACATCATTTATAACATAAAAATTTGTGTCAACAAACACATGTAACAAAATTAAAGTAAGGAATCAAATGTATGCCACCAACACTCCAACGGTATAAAAAAATAAAACAAATTACATCATCACGGCTAATTCTATTTTCTATTAATTTGAACTTCATTTCTTTGATCTTTAAATATGATCATTCCTTAAATATGATAGAGGAAATGATAGGGTAAGGTACTTAGGGTAAAAGAAAGGGTATAGATTAAGGAAAATGATATTGTATAGCCGCTTTCAAAATAGTAGCAGAATATATATATATTCTGTATGTTATATTAATCTACACAAATAGGTAATTACTCATTTTATAAGTATCTACAGTTTAGGAGTGTGCATTCGATTTATCGATTCGATTTTGACCCTTATCGATAATTACTTATCGGTTATCGATTTATACATATGCTAATCGTTATTGTTTCAATAAGATTTTGATTTTTTCGATTTCGATTTCAATAACAAATAATCGATTCAATTTATCGATAAACCGATTCAAATGCACACCCCTATCAAAATTTATGTCCAAACATATCTTTAATTTCAAAAATGGGTCCTTAATTATTTCGGTAAAGATTTGTACAAATTAAATTGTGAGCCCCCTCTATAAAGGCCACCTGTTGAATGTGATTAATATATATGCTGCTGCTGACAAGGAAGCAGCAGCTACTCTATAAAAAGACTAGTACTTCACGTAAACTTTGAATTCTATTGTCAATTTTTGTGTCTGTGTACATGTACTCACGACATCTATATATATCTACACTGCTTACCTAATTTATTTTGATGGATTTTAATACTTGAATATATAAACGTCAACTTTAACTTTTGTTGATGAATTCACTTAACAATGTGTGCTATCGCTTGGTACATTGTAATGAATTCAGATTTCGAAAGATTTTGTCAGCAACAACGGCTACTTAATTCAGTCAGAATGTCTCACTTCCACCACAGAAATGAACTACTCCCTCATGTCCAAAATAAATGATGGACGATTTTATACATATTAAGAAAGTCACTTTTTAATATTAATTAGCAATAGAATTGACTATTTTAATTTTACTATCTCATATAAACATTCCTAACACATATTCCAACACTATTTATTCCAAGGACAATGTAGAAAAAACATGATTAAGTCATTCTTGAAATCCGAAAAAATCACTTATTTTGGACCACAAAAAAGGCCAAAAAATCACTTATTTTGGACCGAAGGGAGTATTATTTTCTAATATTCTAGTATTGGATAGGCAAAATGGCTTCCTGCATGCCACTCAAACTTGCAGTCAATTTTTAAGACGATATATAAACTTTTGTCTTTCCCATTTAAACATTCAAACTTGACAAAACGAGTACTAATAAACACTTTTGACCAGAACGTGTATACCAGTTGCGCTGACATGTACAACACATTATGCTAAGCTATTTATGGCTTGCCATGTATTATTTGTGGACCCTATTTTTAAATATAAAATCAAAAAAGAAAGACACAAATACAAAAAAGAAAAAAGAAAAAAAAGAAAAAATACATAAACTCTTCCTCTTCACCATAGCAACAATGAACCTTCTAAGACATAGCCTTCAACCATCAGTGAGAATCACAAATTGAATACAATAATAGCGTTGAGATGTCCAAACTGGCAATCTGCCATAACAACTTCAAGAACGCGGGGAAGGGTTACTATAAATGAAAATGAGATTTGTGGGTTTAAACGCCGGAACCAAACAGTGGCAAATATTTTGAGTGGAGTTGGCCTAAGGAACGATTTGCAGAGAATAAATTTACTTTTCTATAGATTTAATTTCAGATGTTAGAATAGTGTTTGAAATGTATTTGGGTGTTATCTAAGAGCGGTGGACATAGATGGATACATTGGATAGTCGCCAAAGAAGTGTTTTAGGCCATAACCTACCTCTTTTATGGTAAAATATGATGATGGTCGTGATTTGATTTTTGTGGTGGTGCTTGTCGATTTTTGGTCACCTGCGATGAAGGTTCTTGTGGCCATAACCTTCGATTTTTAGTCGCCTGGGAAGACGAAAGACTTGGGAGGAGGAGAGCGAAGAGGAAGGGAAAAGTGTTTTTTTTTTCCTTTTTTTAATTCTTTTATTTATATTTTATTCTAATTTTAATTTTTTATTAAAAACAATATCATTCACGCGCCTTGGTAGTGTGATTTGGTACTCGTTTTGTTAAGTTTGAGTGTTTAAATGTGAACGTCAAAAGTTCGTATATCGGCTTTAAAATCGGCCGCAAGTTTGAGTGGCCAGGAAGCCATTTCGCCTATTGGATAATTCGGGGTTTGGTTGGGAAACAAGTTCTCCCAGAATTAACTAAGTACTCCGAGATTAATTATTCCGAGATTGTTATCCTATCCTTCCATAAAGATAAAAACAACACTATAATCTCAAAACAATTCATTCTGGGATTAGTTATATCGCGGGTTTATCACAACTAAATGTGATATAAATTCATATCAAATTTAATATCGAAATTAATTATCCTTCATCGCTCGTACACCAAACGAGATCTTACCGTCTCATGGAATGAGTAACTTAGGTCAATTTTAATATTATCAACATGATTATATATCAGAGGCAAATTCATCTTTGTTATTGGATTATCCAATATTCGGTCTTATTTAATAGCGGATTTATGATTTAAATTTGATAGAATATTTGAGATTTATAATCTTACAATTGAACTCATTGCACATTTAAGATTATAGATTCAAAATGTAATATATGTTTTTCACATATTTATTTATACTTTACATCGAAAATACTGGTTGCCACGTCAATTCACGTAAACTTTGAATCCCGTACATTGTATCTATGTACATGCACTGAAAAGACTAAATATCAATACTGCTTACCAAATATTATTTGGATGAACTTTCACAGATTATATTATCATTCACTTGCCGATTTATGCTTTTTCTGGATATATATATATATATATATATATATATATATATATATATATATATATAGGCGGATTCAGAATTTTTTATGTGACTGAGCACATTATTGTTCAATCAGTGCCACCTAAAGACTTGTAGTGTTCAAGATGTCAACTGCTTTAAATTAATCATTTTCAAGGTATATACGTATATAAACAGAATTTCGGTCGAAGTTTACGGGGTTTGGTAACCCCTCACACATAAACACAGGTCCACTCCTATATATATATATATCCAATTGTAATGAATTCCGATTTCAAAAGAATTTGTCAGCAGCAGCAGAATAGTACTTCACGTAAACTTTGAACTCTATATCTATTGTGTCTATATACATGCATTGGTAACGAGATAGAATACAAATTTAAGACCTTTAATATCATTTGGATATGAATATATCATCATCAACTTTAACTTTTATTGATGAATATATTCACTTAACGGTGCATTGCATGTTTTTGATAGATGTTGATATACTTATTCTACTAATGAATTTTTATACCAAATAATTGTTACGTTTGGTTGTTGCTAATTTGTCCCTTTACGTTCATTTTTTGTAGGAATTTAGCCAGAAAAAGCAAGAAATGCGACTATATGTTATATCATGCGTTCCCACGGTGTAATTTCATTCATGCATCTTCTTTTTGTTCAGGATTAATCCTTTTGCTTTTTCTTCTTTCTCAGTCTATCATTTGATTTTTTTCCCTTTTACTTTTGGTTTCCTCGATGGCGGGCGGGGGCGGGGGTGGGGGCGGTGGGGTTCTTTTTAATCCCTCCCGTGCTAGGAGTTACTTTGCTTCTTTGGTCACTCGAACCTGCGATTTTATGATTGAAGGTAAATGGTGCTTACCACTCGAGGAGCCCTCTTTTATCGACAGTGAGCTTGATATTTGTATGGGGTTAAAATATGATTTGGCCGTAGGGGGCCGAGTGCGGCTTTCCCCATGCCCATAAAATGGTGAGGGTACGATCCTCACTTACATTTCTTACAACAAGGGCGCAATTTAGACTTGAGGGTATAAACGGCGACGTATGTATTTAGATGGCTCTTCTTTAAGGGCGTCAACGATTCAATGACGATCGTAATTTTTGTAAGGAAGCCTCACCTCTATATAAAGGAGGGGCTTCCCTGTTGTGGAGGATCATGTGTTATTATCAAATAATACAACTTCTATCATTCTCTCTCCATCACTCTCTCTCGATCATTCTCTCTCTATTATTCTTTCAAATGTGATCGTCCATTATCTTTATAATTTCTTCATTCTTGTTAATATTTCTATACTATAATCACACTGATGCTGCTTTAGGTTTATTATATTTGATTACGATTTACCCCTCTTATATTTTCGATTGTTAATAGCTCACAAAGTAACCGATAACTTTTGAGTCAAACAATATTCTTTTTATATGGCTAACAAATATATTGTACTTCCAATATTTCAACTTTGGTATGTTATGATATACGCTCTCATATTGTTAAAGTTTTAATCTTAATTAAATTTCTTATTCTATCTTTCATAACATCTTTATATGTAGTCGTAAAAATGTCATAGCACGCTTTCTTTTAGAATAACAATTCTAAAAGTAACTATGAATGACAAATTTTAATAATTTTTATATTATGTGCTCAATCTAACACCTTATAAAATAAAAAGATTAAAAGCTTTTTAAAAAAATTAAAATAAAATCATGACATTTTTCTTCAACTGAGGTATTAATAGGTTTTAGACTTAAATAATTTAGGAATTCTTGAACAAGATCGCTCAAGATTAATAGCATTTGTTTTAATGTAATCCTACTATATGAAAAATAGTAACTTTTGTATTGGTAAGACGTTAAATAAATCCAGTTTAAACACTGCATGTTCAATTGCATAATCTTTTCCCAAAATTTTATGGAGAACAAATCTTGAACATAAACTATAATAATAATAATAATAATAATAATAAAAAAGAAAAAAAAAAGAAACAAGATTCTACACGCACGTGTCAAACGCATGAAAAAAATTGCAATAATAGGTGGAGACAAATAGACATGATGTTGCAGCTCTTAAGTCTTTTGTGTTTCATTTATAAACTTTAAAATGATACAAACTGATATGTTTATTCAGTTACATTATTGCCAAGAATATAAAAGATTAAAACAATACTAGATGAGAATGAAAGACCGAATGCATAATAATTTTGATTTAGTGTTTGTTTTCAATTTGGGGTTGCAAACGAATATAAAAGATTAAATAATGTATATAACTAGATGTGAATGAAAGACCAAGTATCTCATAATTTAAATTTAATATTCTTCATTTTTTAATTTTATACTAGTATACATTTTCAGCTTTGGGGTAAGTCTGTCTGCATACATCCCTCCATACTAAAATTTCATAGAAGAATGTATTAAGTATGTTATTGTTGTTATGATTTAATTAGACAAAGGCGAATTCTAAATTTAATTAATAAATTTAAAGTGGATGTGGTTATATATATATTTAATTTTATTTACCGTGGTTTCACGCATACCCAACTAGCTGTACCCATCAGATTCTGTCGTTTCAAGGTGGATGCACGATCAGTTCCACGGGACTCTGGAGACGCGGTCAATTGTAATGTCTCCAGTGGCCCTGCGGGGGCTCGAACTGGCGACCTGAAGGGCTTTGTCCTCAGGGTCATTGCCACCTAATTTCGATAAATATATATATATATATATATATATATATATATATATATATATATATATATATATATATATATATGTTAAAGAACAGATTCAGTAGGTCAAACTGAAAGAATGATTTTCTTTTCCTAATTGGGAAAGGAAGGAATTACAAGGTGAAAATTGAATTAACACTAACAATTTAAAATAAAAACTCAGATAACTAACGAATTAAGCTATTAAAATTTCCTAATATATTAAATTTAGTTGAACTCACTGAATTTAATAAAATAAAATAAAAGGAATCTAAAGGAGAAGGAGGTGCATGCATTATTTATATAAGACCAAAATAAAATAATCCCCTAATTAAGGATGTGTAGGGATGGGGAGGCAGTGTACATTGAATTATTATAGTTATACCTTTCAATCCCTCATAATATATATAGCTATAATTTTCTATGTCTAGGGAATGGGCTCTAACACTACAACCCTAGCTCTGAAATAAACTTAAAAGTAACACAGAGGATAGGGTGGTTGTATCTCTTTTTCATCATTTCATTATATTTTTTAATCGGTGTTTTGTATCTGTATAGATGCTTCGACTAATCCGACTTTATGTAGTATAAAACTCATTAAAAAGAAAACTGCTTCCTATTAAGATTTTTTTATTTTTACAGTTCGAACATTTGACTTCTGATTAAGCGCGAAAAAATTATATCCATCTTGACATAATCTTATATGGTATACCTTTTTTTTCTTTCTTTACATGAATTTTAATATACTCTTATGGCTATGCTGTTATAATTTTTTTTGTTTCCCACTTGTTGTTTGATATTTATATAATCTTTTTCTCAAAAATTTTTATATACAACAATATGGTCTGGGTTCATGGGATGTTTCCATTATGCACCAACTTGTTAAAAACATTATCAAGACTATTGTGAAATTGTGAAAAATCAGAAAAATTTCTAAGAGTTATGTTTTTCCCCTTTTATGTTAAAGAAACTAGCAATTTAAATATCTCCTAAAGATAATGACAAATTCCAATGAATGAATATCTCATTCTCATAGTGCAATGCTACTCTATAATTATGAAAACTATAACAAGTATGTAATGACTCTTTATCTACTTTTGTTACCGTCTTATTATTCACCCCCATACACACACACACACAAAAAAAAAATCTAACAAGTAGTCCATATCACTTCGAAACAATTGCTATTAACTGAAATTCATGACGCACTGAATAATTCCTAAATAATAGTCCTTTAATGTGTCTATCTTGTGTCATTTTTACATTTTTTATATTTACAAAAAAATTTCTTTAGATTTAATTCTTTTATCGAAATTGAATTGAATTGTTTTATAATATTTCCTCTACTACAAATACAAAAGTTTCAGCTCTAGAGATGGTTTCCTCAACTTGCTATTGTTATTAATTATTTTTTTGTTAAAAATACAGCTGCTCAAAAAAAAAAAAAACTCTAACAATAAAGTTGTCCTTTTACATGAACTTGTATAATAAATTAAAATAAATTAAGTAAATCAACTTTGAGCCCATCTTACTCACTAGTTGTCCAGAGCAAAGCAAATGGACTGTCAATTGGCAAATTGCTGTTTTCAATGCTAAAAAAAAAAACAAACAATGCCAGTTCATTATCTATTATCAAGATAGCAGTACAGATTAATTATTTCTAGATTAAATTGCTGGATTTTAATCAATTAGGGTTCAAATCTACCTAACATAATCTTCTTTTTAGCTAACACATATTGGTAATTAGTTGTTCAGATTCTTTAACACAACTTTCCTAACTTCCTTTTTTGATTTTTTTTTTATTTGTGGATACATAATTAACTAACTTTGAGTGGACTAAAATTATTGTGAGAATATTTGAACTATAATACAAGTTAAACAAAAAAGTACAAACTCTTAATCACCCAAGTGCTGGGAAAAAAAATGAAGCAAGAGAAAGTAAACTGAGATTTACAAAAAAGCAAGATCAGTTTAAGGTCAAAAATAGGATGGTATAGCTAGCTTTTGCATTGATCAATCGAAAATAGCCATTGTTTACCAAGTTAATGAAAAATGGCCACTATTTTGCTGTAACAGAGACCGGTCCAGTATAATCGAGAGTTTGGTGCATTTGTGTACGAACTCCAGCATATTATGCTGGACCGGTATACTTTGCTGACTCGTGTATAATATACGGGAGACTGGAGCACCGGTGCTCAAAACTCCAGTATATTCTACTGGACATTTATACTTGCTGGAACTCCAGTTTATTATGCCGGAGTTCCAACATAATTATACTTGAACTCCCGCATATTATACGGGAGTTCCAGCATAGTTATCTTGGAACTCCCGTATAATGTGCGGGAGTTCAAGTATACTTATGCTGGAACTCCCGTATAATATGTGGGCGTATTTTCCGGATTTTGAACAGTGTTTTTGCTCAAATTTATCTTTACATGAAAAGTAGCTAAATTTTGATTACTTTTGAAACTGAGATATTTTTGAATGACCACTTATAAATCTGGTTGTTTTTAAATTTCTCTCCAATTTAAGGGTTGCATTTATATCAATGCCTTGGCATCTACTTTAACTTTCAAAAAGTATATAAATAAACAATTAAGTAAAGTACTTGTTTGGGCGGTATTATATGATATACTAACATATTTTCAATTCTCAAGCAAGAGAAACTAAATTCTAGGACTTTGTGTCAAAAGAGCATAATACTCCATCCGCTGTTTATCGTAATTTTTAAAAATAATTGTCTTAAGTTATTTATCATTTTAAAAATGCAATAAAAGTTTTTTTAACCCTTAATTATAGTTGTTTTTGAACATGGAGAGGACACATAAATAGAGTAAATATTCAATGAAGATATTATATCTTAACACATAAATATTAGATAAGGATAAAATAGCCAAAAATTCCTCATAATTAATTTTTTCTTAACGGATGCAAACGAGAAACACGGCAAATAATACGGATGGAGTAATCAATTAACTAAACATTGGTAATCGTTAAATACAAGTAAATTACTCCCTCCGCTCTAAAATAAGTGATTTGTTGGCTTTTTTCTTGTGGTCCAAAAATAAGTAATTATTCCAGATTTCAAGAATGAATGAATTATTTTTTTTCAACATTGTCATTGGAGTAAATAATGTTGGAATATATGTTAGGAGTGTTTATGTGAGAAAGTAAAGGTTAATATGGTCAATTGCATTGCTAACTAATGCTAAATGGTGAATTTTTTAATTTGTGTGAAAACATCCAAAAAAATCACTTATTTTGAACCGGAGGGAGTAAATTGTTAGCACAAGACTCATCATAATTAATTACTAAATATTATACGAACTTTTATAAACAAAAGTAATGAAGATGCAAGAATAAATAGAATCTACATAGAATAAAACAATTAATTAATTGCGAGGAAAATCAGGCAGATGTAATGTGGTCAAATGGATTTGTTGAATTAGAACAATTGGAGACCAAATACACTGTAATCTTAACTTAAGACATAAAAGACCAGATTTTAAAAGAATTAGGGTTGGTTTTTGTAATATTCTAACACATTTGACGGTACAGGAGAACAATATATCATATTTATTTAATGTAATATTTTATTAGCTATTAATCAATTCCAAATCGCCTTATTATGCGGGTGTTAGAGTGTAATCTGTAGAGGATTATTTTCTTTGTCATTTTACCAAGTAGACTTGATTTTATAAACTGACATAATCATTCAAGATTTTGCTTTGAAGTTTTAAAGATATGATTTTACAGAAAATGTGTGATTATTGTAGCAAAAGTAAATCAGAAGAAGATTTTCTCATTTCTTTATTGTAAAATCCATATATTTTGAAACAAAGGTTAGAGTGGATTTGTGTGTGTGTGTGTGTGTGTGAGAGAGTAAAACGATGCACATTTGATGAAATCCTTGTTGGAGATTACAAATCAAATCGAATGAAATAATTTTGATTCGAAGAAAATCACGTTTGGAGAAGTTAAACTAAAGATACTAATGATATGGCACTTCAACCTACTCATTTAATTTAAAATACGAAATAATATTGGGGTTTTGATATTGTTACCCCAAAAATAAAACTATTATTTTACAAAAATAAAATTCTTGTTTTCTTCTTATTTTTTTTTCTTTTTTCCTTTTTCTAATTTTATTTAACTTCTTTTTTTTTATATTCTTTTTCTCTTCATGGTCTAATTCATTTATTGTTTTACTATTTTTATTTTTTATTTTTATTTATATTATTACTAAAGAAAAATCAAATTATATACTAATTAAATGTAGCTAATACAACCAAAAAAAATATTAACTAACATATGGTATTAGTACAGTATATAGTTATACCAACATGGTATATAATTGTATGCAATGAGTTAAAAAAATTAATTCAATTATTAAACTAAAATAATATCAGTTGTCAATAAAAAATTTAAAAAATTCTAAAAAGATCTAATTGTAAGAGTCTACCGTTACATCATGTAGCATACTATAATTTTTATTTTTATTTTGTATTTTTAATTTGCCCCTCACGAAAGGTAAAAGCTTAAACAAATTAAAAGGGAAAATGCAAGTGAATTTACAAGTAATAAGTATACTATTATAGTATATTGTATACTATTACAACATATTGTTACAGTATCTTGCATATTATTACAGTATACCATAACAATCTATTATATACTATAATAGTATACTGTTGCAGTATAACTATATACTCCTATAGTATTTTAGTATACTGTATTGGTATACTATTTTGTAAACTATAATAGTGTACTATTGCAGTATAGCTATATACTCCTACAGCATATTGTATACCGTAGCGGTATACTGTAGCTGTGTTCTTCTTTAATTTTCAACTGAAAATTTCGATCGCAATCACCTCACATCAGGTCCAAATGCTATCAAATTTAAGTATGAACTTCGAAAAGGTACTATAAGCAATATTTAACAGCACCCACTTTGAATCAAACAAGAAATCTTCAAAAATAAAATTGTGTTTCAAGCCCAACAATGGGGATATTCACATACACACAAAAATTTGGATTTGGGAAGCGTACTCGAAGATACTATAAGCAATAATAGCACCACATCGAATCAAACAATAAATTTTCAAAAAAAAATATTTCTTCCTTAAAACTACTATAACATATAAACTTGTTATCAGATTATTTGGGCGATTTCGAAGGAGAAGATATTGTTTCCCATGATTGATAAATGCAAAACTCCTAGTAATATTTTCAAAATGCACAAAATTTGTACGTAGTAGTAATAACGGTGTGAGTTATTTTACTTTTTATACCTGAAAGATGAATAGAAGAAATTGGGTAGGGGTTGGGGCTCGGTTACTAGTGAGACAGTGAAGATGTGATAGAAACTTTATAGTAATTGAGAGAAGCTGATAAATCAAAACTGACTTGTCAACCAATAATAAAAGAATGAAAGGATAGAGAGGACTCTGGCGTTCTTCACACTCACCTATGTAGAACACATGTGAGACAGAACTAGCGGGTAAATAATTTAGGGTTAGATAAGAGTAGTAAATAATTTAGGTATGAGCATTAAAGGGTAAATAGTTTGGAATTAATGAGCATAAAGTGAGATTTTCTTAATAATAAGTATTAGACATTGCTGATTTAACCTTTTTATTGGAGACAATTAAAAGGAAAAATAAAACAATTAGTGGAAATAATGGAAAAGTGAACTCTATACATGAAACTTCAGTTGGTTGTGATAATTAAGACATTTTGACAAGTGACGTTCAACTTGATAATAAGTGAGATTAGTAATCTAAAAATTGAGATTGGTAACCTACTATAAGTCTATAACAAGTTAAAATACATCGATACTATAAAAAAATACTTTACTTTACAACAACAACAACTCAGTATAATTTAATTTAATGAGGTCTGGAGAGGATAGTGTGTACGCAAACCTTACTTTATTAGTGTATATTAATTAAACCCAAGAAAAGCATAAAACTCTCTCCCCTCACGCACCACAGAGGGATAGAGGGGGGTAGAGGGGGGGGGGGTATTTGGGCCTATAAGGACTTATTTTTGTCAGTACGTAGCATCTTCAATTCAGTCCGTTTTGAAAGAATTTCTACGACCAAGAATTAATCTAAGTAACCACAAATCCGACCTCTTAAACTAAAATAATAAAATATAGTATTATATATGTATATTTTATGTATAATAAGTATATAATTTTATATAATTAATGTAAAATTTATGTATACCCGCAAAAAAAGTAAACATTAAATTCAGCTAGCTATTTATGTAAAGATCCGTTGATCAAATGTGGAATCCAGCCCACATAACCCATATGGACCATATCCCCTACTTGTAGAGTCGTAGACCAAGAACTGAAAGGTAAAATCATAAGAGGTAAAGTCATAATTGTTTTCTTTTTGCTAGTGAGTGCAGTTTTGATGGTAAAATCAAGACTTGTAAAACCATGTTTTCACAATAATGTCATCATTGTATAGTTTTAGGGGTCAGTTTGGTAAGGTGTATAAGAATAATATTAAATAGAGTTTATTAGTAATGTATGAGTTAGTAATGCAATCATTAGTTATGCAGAGATTATTTTTTATACACTGTTTGGTACATGTATTAAAAATTAAATGCATTGCATAACTTAAACAAAATAGTTGTTTATAAAAATGCCCTTTATATTCTTTAGCTTTAAGGGTCTTTAAGGATAATTTTATCTTTAAGCATACTAATGCATGCATTAATAGCCTTGGTATTACTAACGCGATGATTTGCTATGCATTAGCTATACATAAGATAATACCAAGTAGAATGTATAACTTATGCTTGTATTGGTTATACATAAGTCGAAAAAGTATACCAAACAAGATATTATTAATACACAAAGCTAATACATGCATTATTTTCTCTAAAGCACTCTAACAAAAGTCTTCTTAAAGAGTTGGTCCATATCTTATCTTTCCTTAATTAAAGGGCGCATCTACCAATGGTAGCAGTAAAAAAGACGGGAACACGAAGGAGGTAGCTTACGAGTGTGATCGGGTTAGTCATTTAAGGTACTACCTTTGTCGGACAAGCTTCATGACATGGTGCTCATTTAAGGTACTACCTTTGTCGGACAAGCTTCAGTCATAACATCGATGTTGCCTAGGGCTGCTAGTTTGTTACAAACAACAAGAGACATATTACGAACTATTACATCACCATTTTTGTCCCCCGGCATTCTGGACTCGACAAAGTTGGGAGGTTTATGATAACACACTAGATTATTCATGAAAGGCTACCTTGATCCTTCTTTTGCCAAAAGGTGCGTTGTTGCATTGCCTTCTCTGCAGCTATGCCTGAGAGTTACTTGTCCCAGCTTGTTCATTAACCATCTGTAGTCAAAAATAATATTATTGTAAGTTATGGATCCTTTGTCAAGGCAGTGTATGACATCAGTGGAATCCGTTTCCACTTCTAGTGGTATTAGATTATTCGTTGCTGCATGCTCATTCCTTGATGGAGGGCTAGGAGTTCGGCATGTAATTGGGAGTTTGCATGTACTGAATTCATGAACCCTAGGATCCATGTAGTTTGCATTCCTGAACAATCCTCTGATACCTAAAGATTATATTGTACTGTGAAAAGCACCATCAGTATTGAGCTTGAACCAACCTGTCGGGCCGCATGCCAAGCAATTTTTATAGAAATAGCTCTTGTAATGCTGGTAGTTTTTTTCAGTAAATAACATATATTCTATGGCATGTTTCATTGTTTGAGAGGGTGTTAGGTGTTGCGGAAGCCAAATGTATATAGTGTGAATGAGTCACAACTACTATACCAAAATTTATGGCAGCCACCAAATAATAAATAAGACAATAAAGCAACAATAAAAGGAACACCAGAATTTACGAGGTTCGGCTAATTTTGCCTACTCCTCGGACACAACCAATATTTTATTCCACTCCAAAATACAAGTGAAATAATACTAAAGAGAGAAGATACAAATGCCTTAAGAAGATAAGAAGGCAAACGAGAGGTGTGTTTAAATACTAAACATTAGGCCTTCTTTTATAGGGGGGAAATCCCCCCCAACTTATGTCTCTACCGATGTGGGATAGTTGGTTTTGCCAAAATTCAACAAATCTCCACCTTGGCAAAATTCCACATCTTCAATTCTCTCTCAATAACAAATTTTGGTTGTGTCTCCATCTTCAATCTTCAATGTTCAACAATGTTGATCAAATCCAAACAATGTTGAAACTTGATCGCAGTCACCACCTTTGTCAGCATATCAGCAGGATTTTCTGTAGTATGAATTTTCTTCACCGTGACTCCACCTTCTTCTATGATTTCTCGTACGAAGTGATACCGAACATCAATGTACTTCGTCCTTGCATGATAAACTTGGTTCTTCGCTAATTGAATAGCACTTTGACTATCACAAAAAATCGTGATACCTTTTTGTTCAACACCAAGCTCCTTTAGCAATCCTTGAAGCCAAATTGCCTCCTTCACAGCCTCTGTAATAGCCATGTACTCTGCCTCTGTTGTAGACAAAGCAACTGTTGACTGCAAAGTAGACTTCCAACTAACCGGTGCCTTTGCAAAAGTAAACACATAACCAGTAGTTGATCTTCGTTTGTCGAGATCACCCGCAAAATCCGAGTCACAATATCCAACTACAGACTGATTGTCTTCTTGCTCAAAACTAACCCAACATCTACAATATTATGAATATACCGTAGAATCCACTTCACAACTTGCCAATGCTCCTTTCCTGGATTATGCATATATCTGCTAATAACTCCAATAGCTTGTGAAATGTCAGGTCTCGTACAGACCATTGCATACATCAAGCTACCAACAGCATTTGCGTATGGTACCTTTGACATATACTCTTGTTCAGCTTCATCCAATGGCGACATAGTAGTACTTAGCTTAAAATGGGGAGCAAGTGGAGTACTAACTGGCTTAGTCTTGTCATCTATGCCAAAACATTGTAGTACTCTCTTCAAATATTCTTTCCGAGATAAACAGAGTTTCTTTGAACGTCTATCTCTTATTATCTCCATGCCAAGAATTTTCTTCGCCTCACCCAGATCCTTCATCTCGAACTCCTTCTTCAATTGAATCTTCAACTTATCAATTTCTTCCGAATTCTTGGAAGCTATCAACATATCATCAACATATAGGAGAAGATA
This sequence comes from Nicotiana noctiflora, assembly GCA_032618575.1. Lineage (NCBI taxonomy): Eukaryota > Viridiplantae > Streptophyta > Magnoliopsida > Solanales > Solanaceae > Nicotiana > Nicotiana noctiflora. The sequence continues at coordinate 69,687 of JASVEL010011966.1, read as the reverse complement.
TATAAAGGAACCATTTTTAAGCTTGCGCAAATACACACAATGATCGTATTTGCTTCTCTTGTACCCTTGTTGCAACATAAACTTGTCAAATCGTTTGTACCATTGTCTAGAAGATTGTTTCAACCCGTACAACGATTTTTCAAGTTTGCAAACCATATTTTCCTTTCCAACAACTTTGAATCCTTCTGGCTGAGTCATGTAGATTTCCTCCTCCAAGTTTCCATGTAAAAACGCAGTTTTTACATCCATCTGAACTAGTTCCAAATCCAATTGTGCTACCAAAGCCAACATAATTCGAATGGAGGAATATTTTACAACTGGAGAAAATACTTCATTGTAATCAATTCCCTCCTTTTGAGCATATCCTTTGGCCACCAACCTTGCTTTGTAGCGAACATCTTCTTGGTTAGGAAATCCTTCTTTCTTTGCAAATACCCATTTGCACCCAATTGCTTTCTTTCCCTTCGGGAGATTGGCCAATCTCCATGTATGATTCTGATGAAGGGACTGTAATTCATCATTCATGGCAATCCTCCACTTATCGTCTTCTGAACTTTGGACTGCGTCTTTATAAGTGGTGGGAACATCATCAGCTGCAATTGCGGTTGCACAAGCAATTGTCTCTATGAGACGAACAGGTTTCGTTACTTTCCTTTTTGGCCTGCTGGTTGCTATTGATTCAAGTTGTTGTTGAGGTTCCTGAGTTGGAATCTCCTCTACTGGCTCTCCTCCCAGAGGATAATCTTCATTTGTTTCCTCCTCTGCTTCTTGTGTAGGAAAAATAAATATTCCCTCAAACTCCACCTACTTAGAAGCACCATCATTTTGTTTGGTATCTTCATTTGTTACCTTGTTTACCATAGATGATTCATCGAAGGTAACATCCCTGCTGAATATTACTTTCTTTGTCATAGGACACCATAAGCGATGTCCTTTGACTCCATAAGTAATCCCCATAAAAATAGCCTTCTTTGCCCTTGGATCCAATTTTGACTCCGTCACATGATAATATGCAGTTGAGACAAATACGTGCAAAGAGTCATAATCTATAGCAGGCTTTCCATACCATCTTTCAAATGGTGTCTTGCCATCAATAGCAGCAGACGGTAAGCGATTAATGAGGTGGCATGCATATGTAATTGCCTCAGCCCAAAATTCTTTGCCCAAGCCAGCATTGGACAACATACACCGTACCTTCTCCAGCAAGGTCCAGTTCATGCGTTCTGCCACTCTATTCTGTTGTGGTGTATGTATCACAATGAAGTGTTGGACGATGCCATCATTTTCACAGACCTTATTGAAATGATCATTTTTGTATTCACCTCCATTGTCTGTGCGAATACACTTGATCCTCCTGCCCGTTTGATTCTCCACCATCGTCTTCCATTTGAGAAAAATTCCCAACACTTCATCTTTGCTCTTCATTGCATACACCCATACTCTTCGGGAAAAATCATCAACAAAGGTCACAAAATAGGGCTTCCCACCCAATGAAGGTGCTTTAGAAGGACCCCAAACATCAGAGTGTACATAATCCAAAATGCCTTTAGTATTATGGATTGCTGTACCAAATTTAACCCTTGTCTATTTTTCTTTGACACAATGCTCGCAAAACTCCAAATTGCAAACTTTTACCCCTTTCAACAATCCTTGATCTGATAAAGTTTTCAAGGATTTTCCTCCAGCATGTCCCAAACGCATGTGCCACAGCCTGGTTGCTTCTGCATCTTTGTTGTCACTGGATGTTACTGTCGCTGTCCCAATAACCGTACTACCGAGATAACGGTACATGTTATTGTTCTTCCGATTGGCCTTCATTACCACTAGTGCACCGGAGCATACTCTCATCACTCCATTTTCTGCAATAATTTTGAACCCTTTTGATTCCTAGGCTCCCACAGAGATGAGATTTTTGTTCAAACCCGGTACATATCGAACATCTGTTAATGTTCTGATCATTCCATCATGGTTCCTCAATCATATTGAACCAATTCCATATGAGGCAAGAGGGTTGTTATCCGCTGTTTGGACGACTCCATATTCTCCTTCTTGAAAGTCCACAAACCAATCCCTGTTGGGACACATATGATAGCTACAAGCCGAGTCCATCAACCATATGTCCGATGACGTTGACGGCTCAGTTGTAACTAATGAGAAATCCGAATCATCACAATCAGCTACATTTGAATCCATAATGGCCTTTCCATTGTTATGTTTGGCCTTATTATTCAACTTCGGACAGTCTTTCTTCCAGTGCCTATTTTCTCGACAAAAGGCACATTCATCTTTGCTGGGTTTAGATCTTGACTTAGATCTTCCTTTCCTTGTCCTCGTTTGATTTTGAGGACGACCCTCACGAACAGTGCTTCTCCTTCTCCGCCCTTATGTTTTTCTCGCTTTCTTTGTTCATAGTTGTATAAAGCCGAACAAACTTCTCTGAGAGAAACTTCGTCATTTCCATGGAGTAGAGTAGTTTCAAGGTGCTCGTACTCGTCAGGAAGTGACGCCAACAACATCAAGGCCAAGTCACCATCATCATAAGTTGTATCCATATTTTGCAAATCCGTGACCAACTTAGTGAAATTGGTGATATGTTCATTCATTGTGGTACCAGGAACATAAGTGAAGTGAAACAGTCTCTTCTTCATGTACAATTTATTTTGACTGTTTTTCTTCAAAAATTTATCCTCCAGTGCTTTCCATAATTTACTTGCAGAAGTTTCCTTTGTGTATGGATATTTCTGCTCTCTAGCAAGGTAGGATCGAATGGTACCGCAAGCAACACGGTTGATTATTCTCCAATCTTCTTCTCCAATACCATCTGGTCTCTTTTCTTCAATAGACAGATCTAGCCCTTGTTGAAAAAGGACATCTATAACCTCGCCTTGCCACATCCCAAAATGTCCGGACCCGTAAAAATTTCTACCGCAAATTTCGCATTTGACACAATTCTTGTCATAAGCGAAGATGCCAATGATGACGTATTGCTGACACTTGATGTAGATTCTTCTTGTTTATTGTCTCCCATCTTTGACATAAATATTATTTAATAGCTGATGACACAAATCAAGATTATTTCCTTTCTGATGTGGAAGATCAGACTAAGCTGCAACCACAGAGCATACCGAGACAGAACCTTGACTCACTTACCAAGATAAATCTTTTCTGATGTGGAAGATCAGACTACGCTGCAACCACAGAGCATACCGAGATAATACCTTGGCTCTGATACCAATTGTTGTGGAAGCCAAATGTATATAGTGTGAATGAGTCACAACTACTATACCAAAAATTATGGCAGCCACCAAATAATAAATAAGACAATAAAGCAACAATAAAAGGAACACCAGAATTTACGAGGTTCGGCTAATTTTGCCTACTCCTCGGACACAACCAATATTTTATTCCACTCCAAAATACAAGTGAAATAATACTAAAGAGAGAAGATACAAATGCCTTAAGAAGATAAGAAGGCAAATGAGAGGTGTGTTTAAATCCTAAACATTAGGCCTTCTTTTATAGGGGGGAAATCCCCCACGACTTATGTCTCTACCGATGTGGGATAGTTGGTTTTGCCAAAATTCAACATTAGGAAGAGGTTTGCATTATTTATGTTGTTATTATTCCCGGTAAGTCAAAGGTTCCAAATTATGAAGGGAAAGAGATTCTCCCACTTTATAATAATGGGAAGAGGAACTGAGCAACTAATGACAGATGGGTTCTAAGTTTTAAGGGTGATGAGCCAGTGTTCATTTGGGGGGGAGGGGGGAGGGGGTGAATATAAGAGTAGGGGTATTTAATAGAGCATGCCAGAAATTTGTTTGCGGTGTCACAGTGTAGAAAAATATGTTCGGTGCTCTTCTCGTCTTTACGACATTAAGTACAAGTTAGGTCGATATTAATGCCAATGGAATATAGATATCTCCTAATAGGAATTCTTCCATGGTAACAAAGCCATAATTTTATTTTATTTTATTTGGACAGCTAAAGGACCATATCTAGTCAAAATCTTTTCTTAACAGGGTATTAGAGCTTCCTCAATTAGGCTGTAACAAGAGTTAGTGGAGAAAATTCCATTGGAAGATTTATTCTAATAGATTTTGTCATGGATATTACTTTGAGAGATGATAATAGAATTAATCTTATTAGCTATTGAGGAGGGAATATCAAAAGATATTTTATCAAGTGCCCGAAAGTTATTGTGATAGAGATCTTTATGAGTAAGGAGGAGATCACTTTTATTCAAAGGTCCTATGAGGATTTGGCGGAGAGGTTGACAGTTAAGAATCCACTTACATGTCCAAATGCTATGTTGGAGTTGTGACCAATTGACCAGGGTGTTCCTTTTGAGCAAATTTCACATCCTATTTTAAGACCTTTCCAAATGAAGGACGAATGTTTGGGAGTGTTGAGGATATATTTAGTGATGAGCAGATTTGCCCAAGGGGATGTGGGATAATTTAGAAATTTCCAGGCAAGACTTGTAAGGAGTATTTTTTTTTTGTGGGATAATTTAGAAATCTCGAGGCAATACCTAGCCCCCTATAGATTTATCACTAGTAATACTGTTCCAGTTTAAGAGATGAAGTTTTTTCCTAGTGCCAGTCGTACCCCAAAGGAAATTTTTGAGGATTCTATCAATATATGCAATGATATTACTAGGTAACATAGTGATTTTCATGATATAGCTAAGAACACTAGCTAGAGTAGATTTAGCAGGGGTGGTGCGCCCGACAATATTTAAGAAATTAGTTTTCCAGCTAGCTAGTTTCGTTCTTAAAGTATCTAGAATGTAATAGAAGTCTTTATTTTTTGGATGGAGATTATGAATAAGGAAGCCTAAGTATTTTCCAAAGACTGTAGTGCTTTTGATGCCTAGGTAAGTTGAGGCAAAAGTAATATCATTTTTAGAGCAATTGGTTGAGAAGTAGACCCTAGGTTTTGAGTAGTTAATTTTTTTGTCCTGAAAGATTGCAAAAGGTGGTGAGACAGGTTAGGATTATGGAACAATTTTTCCTGGTCACTTTACCCATTAGGGTTAAGTCATCGGCAAAAAAGAGATGGAAGAGAGAAGGACCTTTTGGTGTTACCTTAATTGGGTCCCAAAGGTGGGTATCAACTAGGTGGTTAATGTATCGTGAGAGTATTTTCATGCAGAGAATGAAGATATAAGGGAACATAGGATCTACTTGGCGAATTGCCCTACTTGGACAAAAAATAATTATTTTTTTTACCATTGGCTAGAATAGCAATTTGGCTAGGGGTGATGCACAATATAATGAGCTTGGTAATATTAGTAGGAAATTTAAAGTGCTTGAGCGTTTGATAAACAAAGGACCATTCGATTCTATCAAAAGCTTTTTCAAGGTCAATCTTAATAATCATGTTATCAATCTTGATCCCTTTTTATTTATATAGTGGATGACTTCTTGGATAATGGCGATTATATTAGTAATGATTTGGTAGATAGTATTGCAAAGTACTATGGGCCGGAAGTTCTTGAGGTTATTAGCATTAGGAAATTTTGGAATGAGCCAGACATAAGTATTGTTTATGGGGGGTGGAATAGTGCAATCTTTAAAAATCTTGTGGCATCAAGAAATGAGGGTCCAACAATATGCCAATATTTTTGAAAGAGAAATGGATGTAGGCCAACCGGACCAAGGGCTTTGAAATGTTTGAAGTAGTAGAGAGCTTTTGTTATTTCAATATTTAGTAAAAGATTGTCTAATGAGGGACTTTTTCAGATATTTTCAGTGATTCGGATAAGGTGTTGGAAGACATTCTGCTTTTTTCTCTTTCCTCTCTCCAGCAACGGCTCCCTACGCTTTCTCTCTCCAGCATCACTTCACCCAGCAGCTCTCCCCAACCCTCCTCCCCCCTCCTCCGGAGACCCCTCCGGCGACCCCCCCTCCGGCGACCCTTCACCGGCGACCCCCCTAGTAAGTCCCTCCCTCTCTCCTATGTCTCTCTCTCCTTTCTTCACTATCCCAGCCCTTACCCCCTACCCACCCCCTCGCCACCCATAACTCCGGCGACCCCCCTCCGGAGACCCCCTTTCTCCGGCGACCCCCAGTAAGTTACCTCTCTTCCTCTCATCTCTCCCCTCTACACACTATCTCCTCCCTATTCCCCCTTCTCTCATACGCCCCTACCCCACCCTCTTATTTTTGTGACTTTTAGGCAGCCCCTCCCCTTTCCCGAGCTAGGCAGCCCCCCCTCCCCCTGCTTTTTTGAAATTTGTTGTGTGTGTGATTTTCAGGTACTAGCCACGGCGGACAAGGCGAGCTTTCGGCGTGAAGAGCAAAGCATCACCAGACGAAATGTGCAAGAGCTAGCGGTAGTTGAGATCGGGCGAATCAAAGCGTACTTCCAGGTTTTTCCATCGGGAGTTGGTACCTCCCGGCCTCGTATTCACTCTGTACACCTTTTTATGTTTCTAGCTAAATATCCTGTGTGTGGTTTACTTTGTCGATTCCTAACTTGCATTATTTTGTGTATTCCGCTATAGTACGTGTGTGCAACTGTCCTCCGTAATCGGTTGGGGGGATAGTGGCCGCGACGGGGGATGGTAGTGTAAGGTCATGTCCTCGGGGGGCGGGGGTGTTGGCAGGGGTGAGCAGAGGGGCTGGGAGTGGTTCTGCGGGTAGGCGGGAGGCAAGGGTGGGAAGAGGGTAGCGGACGCTCTTAGATTAAGGATCGGGTCGTGGAACATAGGCACCCTGACGGGAAAGTCTATTGAGTTGGCGAAGGTTCTTCAGAAGAGGAGGGTCAACATAGCCTGTGTCCAAGAGACTATGTGGAAAGGGTCGAAGGCGAGGAATGCAGACGGGTTTAAGTTGTGGTATTCTGGGGCCGTGAGAGGTAAGAATGGTGTGGGCATCTTGGTGGATAGGGATCTAAGGGAGTCCGTGGTTGAGGTTAGGCGAGTGAATGATAGGTTAATGTCTATTAAGTTGGTTATTGGGGGTTGCATCCTCAACGTCATCAGCGTTTACGCCGCAAGCGGGCTTGGATGAGGAGGTTAAGAGGCGCTTTTGGGAGGGCTTGGATGATTTGGTGAGTAGTATTCCCCAATCTGAGAAGTAAGTTATTGGAGGGGACTTTAATGGTCACATTGGGGCTGATGCTGGTGGTTATGGTGAGGTTCACGGTGGCTTTGGCTTTGGGGTTAGGAACGGAGGAGGCACGTCACTGCTTGATTTCGCTAGGGCTTCTGAGCTCCTAATTGCGAACTCGACATTTCAGAAGAGGGAAGAGCATTTGGTCACCTTCAAAAGTTCGGCGGCGAGGACCCGGATTGATTACCTCATTCTCAGAAGGAGCGATAGAGGCTTATGCAAGGACTGCAAGGTTATTCCGGGGAGTCCCTTTCGACTCTTCATAGACTCCTAGTGATGGATGTCGGCCTCTGGGTGAAGAGGAAGAGGAGGAGTGCTCGGGGACGACCGCGAAATAGATGGGGTGCTCTGACTAAGGAGAAAGCCTAGGAGTTTGAGAGGAGGTTAGTTGATGGTGGAGCTTGGAGTAGTTCTGGGGTGGCAGACGCAATGTGGTCAAAGACGGCGAACCTGGTTAGGGAGGTAGCACGGGATGTGCTCGGGGTAGCCAAGGGCTATTCTGGTAGACATCAGGGTGACTGGTGGTGGAACGCTGTAGTCCAAGAAAAAGTGGAGGTAAAGAAGGTGGCGTTTGCTAAGTTGGCAGGGAGCACTAACGAGGATGAAAGGAGAGTGAACAGGGAGACCTACAAGGTGGCGAGGAAGGAAGCAAAGCTGGCGGTTATGGAAGCTAAAAACGTAGCGTTTGGTCGCATGTACGAGGAATTAGGGGAGAGAGGCGGGGACAGGAAGTTATTCCAGTTAGCTAAAGTAAGGGAGAGAAAGGTGCGGGATCTAGACCAAGTCCGGTGCATCAAGGACGAGGATGGTAGAGTTTTGATGGGTGAGTCTCAGGTCAAACAGAGGTGGCATACGTACTTTCGAGATCTTCTTAACGAGGAGGGGGATCGAAACATAGAACTTGGGGAGCTGGGGCATTCAGAGCACCATAGAGACCTTGGGTACTGCAGGCGCATTAGGGTGGATGAGGTCATAGGGGCTTTGCGAAGGATGAGCAGGGGCCGAGCGACCGGGCCTGACGAGATCCCGGTGGAGTTCTGGAAATGCATGGGTAGGTCAGGAGTGGAGTGGCTCTCCAGGTTGTTCAATGCGATCTATAGGACTAAAAGGATGCCGGAGGAGTGGAGGTGGAGTACGGTGGTGCCCTTGTACAAAAACAAAGAGGATATCCAGTGTTGCAACAACTATAGGGGTATCAAATTAATAAGCCACACCATGAAGGTCTGGGAGCGGGTGATCGAGGCGAGGGTGAGGGAGATGACATCTATATCGGTGAACCAGTTTGGTTTCATGCCGGGTCGCTCCACTACATAAGCTATCCACCTTGTCAGGAGATTGGTGGAATAGTTCAGGGATAAGAAAAAGGACTTGCACATGGTGTTTATCGACTTGGAGAAGGCGTATGACAAGGTCCCAAGGGAGGTGCTATGGAGGTGCCTGGAGGCGAAGAGCGTGCCGGAAGCCTACATCAGAGTAATCAAGGGCATGTACGATGGCGCTAAGACTAGGGTTAGGACGGTGGGCGGTGACTCAAACCATTTCCCGGTGGTTATGGGGCTCCATCAAGGATCGGCGCTTAGCCCTCTCTTGTTTGCCTTGGTGATGGATGCTATAACCCGTCATATTCAGGGGGATGTGCCTTGGTGCATGCTATTTGGTGATGACATAGTATTGATAGACGAGACGAGGGTCGGTGTGAATGAGAGGCTAGAAGTATGGAGACAGACTCTCGAGTCTAAGGGTTTCAAAATAAGCAGATCCAAGACTGAATACTTGGAATGCAAGTTTAGCGCCGAGCCGAGCGAAGTAGGCGGGGACGTAATGATTGGAGCTCAGGTCATCGCTAAGAGGGACAGTTTCAGATATCTTGGGTCGGTGATTCAGGGGGACGGAGAGATTGACGGGGATGTCACTCATCGTATAAGAGCGGGATGGTCGAAGTGGAGGCTTGCATCAGGAGTCCTGTGTGACAAGAAAGTGCCACTGAAACTCAAGGGAAAATTTTATAGAGCTGTGGTTAGACCAGCCATGTTGTACGGGGCGGAGTGTTGGCCGGTGAAGAACTCTCATATTCAGAGAATGAAGGTCGCGGAGATGGGAATGCTCAGGTGGATGTGCGGGCTCACCAGGATGGATAGGGTCAGGAACGAAGTTATCCGGGAAAAGGTGGGGTGGCCCCAATGAATGAGAAGCTGCGAGAAGCGAGACTCAGGTGGTTCGGGTATGTACGGAGGAGAAGCCCCGATGTCCCACTGGAAGTTCGAGCTGACAAATCTTCTAACAATCAACTTTGCACATTATTGATGGGTGATCTTCTGAAAACTTAGAATGCTTATTTCAGAAGCATGTTCATGACAGGTGTATTGTTTGATACTGTTTGATATCAGGGTTGTAGGATAGGGGCCCCTAGAATTTTTTGTACTCCTTTCCCGGGTTGGGTGAGGCTTGTCAGGGCGACACATAAATGTTTCGTGCATTGGATTGTGTCCCCCTTATGGTAGTTATTTATGGTAGCTACTGTTTGATATTATTGCATGTCATTTTATGTATAATTCTTATGTTTAGATAACTATTTATGCGATTTCTGCCGAATTACTAATGCTCTTTTGTTTTTGTTTTTGTTGTTGCTTTCCCTTTCCTTCTCTAAGCCGAGGGTCGATTGGAAACAGCCTCTCTACCCTTTTGGGTAGGGGTAAGGCTTGTCTACGTATTACCCTCCCCAGACCCCACCTTATGGGACTATACTGGGTAGTGTTGTTGTTGTTGTATTGTCTAACGAGGATAGGTTAAGGTTAGGGAAGCTGGTGGGGTTAGTATTTATGAGATTCCTATTTGTGGAGGTCATTGAGGTGGTGAACAAATTATGGAAGAAATTGGTAATATGACTCATGGTAGCTTCTTGATTATCAAAACAATTGCCATGTTCGTCTTTGAAGAAGACTATTTGATTTTTTCTGTTTACGGTTGGGGAACTTATATGGAAAAATTTAGTGTTGATCATCGTTTAACCAAGCAATTCTGGATCTTATTTTCCAATAATCCTCCTCTATTTTTAAAATATCATTATACTCCCTTGTAAGGTTGTCTTATAAGTTTTGGAGGAAGGTGCTAGTTGTCACACCTCCTTTTTACGCGCCCGCGGGAGCGCGGGGAGTTTTTTCCAATTAAAGGACAATCGAGACGGGATCAATTTATTAAATTCAGAGTCGCCACTTGGAAAAATAATGGTGTTCCAAGTCACCGGTTTAATCCCGAACCGAGGAAATTTATGACTCTGTAATACAGTCTGCGAAACTAGAAATCCGGATAAGGAATTCTGTTAACCCGGGAGAAGGTGTTAGGCACTCCCGGATTCCGTGGTTTTAGCACGGTCGCTCAATTGCAATTTTTGTTTCTATCTGATTCTTTTATGTATTTTAACTATGTGCTTTTAATGCTCCGCTCTTATTTTTAGAAGAATTGTGACGTTACGAAAACACATTTCGAGCCGCACCGTAACCGGTACGCCTGCGACTCTAATGTATTTCAGTTCCGCCGAGAGTAAGATTTGGGTCACATAAATGCACACCCGTATTCAGGAAAGTAATTTTATTTCAAGTCGTGCCTAAAGAGTCTATCGTCTATTTAACTTTGGGAAAAGGACCGTGAAATTCACTAAACGGTCCTTCCAAGTCTAAGTTTTCATGACAATTATTCGAGGGCCCCACAATTGTGTATTTTTGGCGAGGCTCGTCTCGTTTATTTTAAAAGGACAATCCTAAAGTGACTACATTTTTTCCTATTAAGTTCGTCTCTAAATAAAAGAGAAAAGGTCCTAATTTATTGCATGTTTATAAGCTCGGACCTCTTATTAGTTATTAAATCAATGTGAACGGAAATTGCACTCGAGCTTGCATAAGGGAAATTGTTTTATGCCTTATTCTACAAGCAAATAATACTAAAACTAAAATTATAAATAGCAAACGAATTTGAAAAATGTCAACATAAACTAACCATTCTCTAATTAATTTAAACCACCAGTATTAGATAAACCGAACCATTGAAGTTAACTATGTGTAATACAAAAGTCATTTTTTGAACTTCATGCTAATGTTCATCACTACCTTAGTTATTAATATTATTCAAATTGCTAATTAAAATGACGTTATTTACCCAAGTGACCTCGTAAATTCAGAATTAGAATAATTATATAAACCCGATTCACACAATTCAATCATTTGAATGTTAACGGTTTGAGTCTTAATCCCTATTCAAACACATGTCGCCATTAATCAAAATGACCTTTGATATTCAAATCTTAAATAAGACCATACTAATTTCTAGTTCTAGACTAAATCCCTGTTTTGGTTTTCTAATTTCAATTTAACATTGACCAACATGGATTACATACAAAATAGATACAGTCCATAATTCATCAGTTAACTTATACAAATATGATGCGATTGCAGATGTGTAGTATACAAAACAGGATGAATTTAAACATAGACTTCAGATCTTCATATATGTCCAAACTTTGAACTTGCCAACTACAATTTCTGGTATTCTAAAGATGTGTACCTGGAATTTAAAGAAAAGAGAAGTGAGGATGCATTATATAGCAGCACAAACAGCGGCTAACAACAACAGACCAACAGCAACAGCTTTAACAACAGACCAACAGCAACAGAACCCCCACGACAACACGGCAACCACCACAACAACAACCTCGACAAACCACAACAACAACCTCGACAATAAACAGTAGCGACAACAATAGCCTTAACAGCAACAAACCAACAGCAACTGAAGCAACCGAAGAACAAAAGCAAACAAGTGAGCACTTGTGTATTTTTTATGAGTGTCCGTCGATGTATCTATGTTTTTCGAATCCCCTATTTATATCAATTAAGACCTCTTTCCAACTCATAACAGCACTAAGACCCATTTAATTAAGCTATTTTCCCATCAACTCCACTACCATATGTTTTGTTCCCCTTAAATGGTTCCCCATGCTTACTTGTTTGGTTCCCCATGCTTACTTGTTTGGTTCCCCATGCTTACTTGTTTGGTTCCCCACTAACACTTGTCTTTTCCTTAATTAATTCAAAAGTTATGGGCAACATATTTAATTACTTCTTTTAACATCTTCCAAAGCCACTATGTCTTGTTCCTCACTAAGTATTAAACAATACCCCTTTTTTAATGTTATTAGTGCTTAGTGGATAAAATACTTTAACATAAATAATTCTCTAAGTTTTCAATTTCCATATTACCCCTAAAACTACTGAAATTACTAGTCTTCCCCCCAAACCTTCATTTGTAACAATGCTAAACAAACTGACCAAAATTAATTCCTAATTAAACACCAAATCACTATCAGCTATAACCAATGCCTAACAAAATTCACATAACAAACTTACTATAACTCGTATTAGATCATTTAACATTAAAACAACAAGAACAAACCAATCATATTGGGAACCAATCATGATGGACTCTAAAAAAATGAACGGACATGGAAATCATTTAGCATGAATCTTTATTAGAAGCATTCTTGAAGCTACCAGTAAGACACGATCCTTCTGAGTTAGACAGAACCAAGCACCCAAATACATTAATTCCCAATTAATAGGAGGCAAGAATGAAAGCCATATCTAGTAACACAGTAAGAAAAAACAAAGAACTCGGACACTTGTAGCAATTCACAAGCATCTAATTATCAGTGATATCTTCCTAATCACAAACACATTCAAACTTGTTGAAACCAAAACTACATTAAACATTCACATAAACTAATTCAATTTGAAAAAGATAAATCAACGGAGCAAAGATGAACCTGAAATGGTAAATGGATTGAAGCAACAACTACAACCGAAAATCAACACAGCTCCAAACAAATCGACAACATCGAACCAGAATCTCGGACGAAGGCTTTACCTTTGACGTAAACAAAATGTGGTCTAGCGATCGTTTTAAACAAACAACGAGCAGCGAACAACGGAAGGTGATGACTGACGACGACGACGAACACAATGGCGAAGCTGGCTGGTTCGATGAAGCTGAAACTGGTTGTTTGGAGTTTGTTCGCGAAGGTGATGTTGGACATCGAAGCAGAATCTAGTGACGACGAGCTAGATATTGAGATAGGGTGTTCGCTGGTGGTTCTATTGGAGGCAGAAGGCGCTGTGAGGTCTGGCGGCTGGGGTGTTGGCGCGACAGTGGTCGCTGGAGATGGTGGTTTGTCGGACTGGAGGCAGCAGATGGAGGTCGACAGGCTCGCTGGTGTAGATGACACAGGGGGGGTGGCACGGTCGTGGTACTTGGAGGCGTCGCTTGGTGAAAGTGTTGCTGCTGGTCGCGAGAAAATGTGTGGCTGCTGGTCGCGAGAAAATGTGTTGCTGATGTCGAAGAAGAAGAAGCTGGCGGCAGTGTCGATCGTGAGGCTATTGTAGCGGCGTCGACATGAAGCTGCCAGTTGTGAGGCTGCTGGTCGCTTGGACGATCGCTGGTGAAAGTGGCGGCTTCCATTGTTGTCTAGTTCATGAAGAAGATGATGAAGCCATGGTTATGGGGGATGAGTTACTACTCGAGCATGATGGAGGTGGTCGTTATGGCTGCTTAAGGGTCTGTTTGGCGTGGGAGTTGGCAGCCATGGATGTGGGTGTTGTGAGGAAGATGAAGAAGAGGGGGTGGGGTGTAAGGTGTGACGGCTAGGGAGTGTTTTAGGATTTTAGGGTTTCTTTTTTGTGTAATGAAAATGATGGTGTATTGAAAAGAGGGGGGTTTGATTATTTCGGACCGGGTCGGGTTGGGCTGAGGTGTTGGGCTGGCCGGGTAGGGAATTGGGTGGTGTATTGAATTACATTGGGCCTGGTTTTGCTATGGCCCAATTCCGATTTCCATACTACATTCCATGGTGTATCATATACATATGTGTGTATATATTTTGTATTTTACTAATTTAAATAAATAAACACGCACACACAAACATGCAAATGTATATATATATATACTAACTCATAACACAATTAATTTTTACTACAATCATCCCACATAATTACATATCACTTAAATGTAAACCGTATAATTTTGATATTAAACACTAAAATGCAAAACATGATGTATATATTTTGTATTTTACTAATTTAAATAAATAAACACGCACACACAAACATGCAAAAATGTAAGATAAAAATAACACAAAAATCACAAAAATCATGCTCAACACAAAACTATTTTATTTTTTTGAATTTTCTGGGAGTGATTCTCATGTAGGGCAAAAATCACGTGCTCACACTATGCCCCTCTTTGCGCGTAAACATGAAGAGTTTTCGTGCAAAGATAAGTGAGCGGATACGAGCGATTTTTGCCTGTTCGAGCACCCCGTGTGAAGCGTTTTTTGGAAAAGTTTGACCGAACCTTCGCTTCAAAGGTCTCCTACATATCCCTGGCTAAAAGGGAATCAGGTCAATGTAGTTCGGGAAGTTTTGGTAACTGGGACTACCATGACTGCTGTAATCTTGCTGTTACTGCTGTTGTTGCTGTTGCCACTGCTTAACTGACCTCCTTATTACATCGTGCTAAACAAAATAAGAAGCTAGACTAAGTTACAGCATTGCGAAATCTTATCTATCTCTTCATCTTGACTTTCCCATGTTCCTTGCTATTCTGTCGGTCTTGATGTTCCTTCTGATGCTTCTTCTCTTCTCACAATTGTTATTTCGGCATATCTTGATTGCCGAACTCCGACCATTGGTTCCTCCTTTGTGATCCCCGAACTATTCTTCTTCGAAGTCTGAATCTATCTTTCTGATCCTTGTTGCCTTCCTTCCGATTTTGAACTTGGATTCATGCCGGGGATTTCTGTTGCACTCTGTAACTTTCCTCAACCAACATCAAAAATAAATCGCCACTCCATTCTTCAGGTGGGCTCCCTGACTTTAACTATAACTTCAAAACTAAAATCGTCACTCCATTCTTCAGGCAGGCTCCCTGACTTCAAATATAACATCAAAATGAAATTGCCACTCCATTCTTCAGGCGGGCTCCTGACTTCAATAACATCTTTTGAAAATAAATCGCCATTCCTCTCTTCAGGCGGGCTCCCGACTTCAATCATCAACTCTGAAAATTAAACGCCATTCCTCTCTTCAGGCGGGCTCCTGACTTCAACAACATCTTTTGAAAATAAATCGCCATTCCTCTCTTCGGGCGGGCTCCTGACTTCAACAACAACTCTGAAAATTAAACGCCATTCCTCTCTTCAGGCGGGCTCCCGACTTCAACAACATCTTTTGAAAATAAATCGCCATTCCTTTTTTTACAGTAATATTTTTCCACTTTTTGACATTCAGACTTGGTCCTCAATCCCCGAACGTGATCCCTGTCACACCTCCCTTTTTACTACCCCACACTTAAGCATATAAATACGCTCGAAAGGTATACCCCGACGCTCAAATATCCGAAATGGATAAAATAACGTAAGGGAAGGAGTTTTTCCAATTAAAGGACAATCGGTTCGGGATTTTATTGAGATTTAATCAGAGTCGCCACTTGGGAATGATAATGGTGTCCCAAGTCACCGGTTAATCCCGAATCCGAGGAATTTGACTCTTAAAAAATGTCTGCGAAGCAAAGATCCGGATAAGGAACTCGGTTAACCCGGGAGAAGGTGTTAGGCATTCCCGGGTTCCGTGGTTTTAGCACGGTCGCTCAATTGTCGTTCTCGACTTTTGTTTGACTTAATCACAGATTTTAACAACATATAGTGCTTTTTACATTAAGTATTATTTTTAGAGAATTTGCGGCATCGCAAAAACACGCCTCGAGTCATACCGCAACCAGTACGCCTATGAATTTCGGTGTATTTCAGCTTTGCCGAGATTTGGATTTGAGTCGCACCAAGTGCACACTCGTTCAATGGAAGGTATATTAAAATCGTGCCCTAAATAACGTCTATCGGCTTTTAACTTTGGGGAGAGGCTATGGAATTTGCTATTAGCCTCTCCGGTTCTATTATGTTATATTATTACTAAATGGGGGCCCCGGTGTTTATTATTCGGGCGAGGCTCATCCCAATTTTCATTAAAGGATTCAATACTAGTATTTGGCTATGTTTTCTACATTTGTTTTTTCCTTAATCGATTTCTAATATTTAAACATTCCAGGCCCGTAATTTTGTTATTCAATGGGGACTGGATTTCCATAATAAGGATTTACTACATTAAAAACAGGTCCAGGTTCCTAAAGAACCAGGCCTGATTCGGGCATTCTATCGCCAGCCCAGTTGCCATTATACAGAGATTCAGGCCCATAACACGCCTTGGGCCCAAACTAAATAAAATTGGAAATAATTGAAGCAACAAAACAAAGATACACATTTGAAATGGAAAGCACTTTTATTTATTCAGTGAAGGAAATCAATATCATACATTAACTACAAATTAATTATTTATTACCATAAATCAGAACTAACAAACTACTTCTTCCTCTTACACTAGCGTTTTGAAGTTAACACCAGTTAATACCTAATTTGAAAAAGCGACGGATTACATAATGGACTTAAAGAATGATTAAACTAATTAACTATGGATCCGAATTAACCGATTAACTACTCACGAATATATACATTACCAGTTTCGTTATGTACTAGGCATTTTTACATTACAAAGATGGTTCTAATTAAATTGTATCAATATCCGTAAATAAATAACTCAGAGACCTATTTATAATTATGCTACTGATTTCAATATGGCTTGTTTTATCACGAGATTATTAACCTAAAACATGATTAAAGCACTATCTAATCTAACATTTCCTATTTTTAAGCTTATCTATGTGTAAATGACATCTGATATGTGATTAAGACTTATGAATCTATTGTGAGTAAGTAACCAACCGATTTTTTGAAATTATTATTAACTAACCCATGTTTTAAGATCTATTACCTAATTAAGCTATGTGATACACTATTGCTACTATACTACTAGTTATTACAATGTTTTTGTTTTTCGTTTTTTAGCTACTACAGAATACTTCAATAGATAAATTACAAATCTAAACTAACAACACTAAACATAAACTACAGGACAACAAATAATCGGATCCAGATCTTCATTTTTTATTTCAACAATTCACCATTACATCTTCAAGTGAAAGAGATATGTACCTGGTTTTGAAAGGAATGGGAAAATGGCAAATGAACAAGGCGGTGAAAATACAGCAACAACAACAGTAACAACCAGCAGTAGCTTCAACACCTCAATCCCGAAAATCCCAGCAATACGGAGAAAAACAAAAACAAACCAGTAAAAAATAGAAAAGAAAAATATTTTCCAGATTTTTTCTTTGTTTTGTCTTTCTAGCTTTGAACTCTTTTCAATTCTCAAAAGAAACTCTCAAAAATTGAATTTTTCGCCATGTATACTTCTGTGTCCAGAATGTATATCGAGTGTATACTACAGCAGGAAATTTTTTTATTTTTACTTCTCTTCCTATTTTTCCTCTCTTTTTTTCACCCTCTTTTTTCATAAATCTTCTCTTCTATTTATAGGCAAGAATTTCGAAAATTTTCAGATTTTTTATTAAAAAGAAAATATTTTTTTAATTTAAAGAAAACCCACTAATCCATGTTTTCCTCTCCTTGTTTTCTTTCTTGATTTCCTTGCCCCCCACTACTTTATGTCATGTAATTATGATTATTTTTTGCTAAAAAAATCTGAAATTTTCTTCTTGGGCCAAGGGGTTTTGGGTTGGGTAAGGTTTCTTAGGATTGGGCTTGTAACTTAATTTGCAAGATGGCCCAATCCAAATTTTTTCCATTTTGTTCTTCTCCATTATTCAACTTCCTAATTAATAAAGCCCAAAATACTAAGATTAATTAATAAAAACTAAAATTATCTTGAAATACTAATATCATAATAATAATTGTCACCTAATTTTAAATGGTAATTAAAATACAATCACACAATTTGGACATTAAAGGCTAAAATGCAAAAGATGCCTATTTTTGTGATTTTCATTTTTGTAAGATAAAATTAATTATTCCTAATTGTAGAATTAAATCCTAAATGCAAATGCGATATATATATATATATATATATATATATATATATATATATATATATATATATAGATATATATATATATATATATATATATATATATATATATATATATATTGTCATTATTTTTTAAAAATGACACTAAATTCACAACAATTGCAAACAACACAAAACTCTTTTATTTTGAATTTTTGGGAGTAATTCTCATATAGGGCAAAAATCACGTGCTCACAGCTGCCCCTCTTTGCGCGTAAACACGAAGAGTTTTTCGTGCAAAGACAAGTGAGCGGATACGAGCGATTTTTGCCCGTTTGAGCACTCCGTGAGAAGCATTTTTGAAAGCCTTTTGACCGCACCCTGCTTCAGAGGTTGCCTACATATCCTGGGCTAAACAGGAATCAGGTCAGTGTAGTTCGGGAAAATTTTGGTAGCTGGGACTACCAATGAAACTGCGATTTTTGCTGTTACTGTTGCTGCTGTTGCGGTTACCGCTTGTTGACCTCCTTATTACACCGGGGGGAATGTAAAATGAAGAAGTTATTCTAAGCTATGATTCTACAATTACAATTTTTCCTATCCTAGCTTTTGTTTGGCTTCTCCTTGTCTCTTTTTCTTTGATTTTTTGAGATGCTCACTCTCCCTTTTTTGTTGATTTTCTTTCTTGTTTTCCTCTCTTCTTTTTTTTTTGATTTTCAATGGTACTTCTTGCCCTCGAGCCGAACCTGCTCAAAACAAAAACAACAAACTACTTTTTTCTTTTTCTGCGTCCCAGCGTGGGCTTTTAGCTATATAAACCATGATGTGCGTAAATATATTCCCGTATTTGAAGCGGGGCGCCAACATAAATCAAACGTGCAATGCAAATGCGAAATATATTCCCGTATTTGAAGGCGGGCACCGAACATAAATTAAACGTGCGATGCGATGCGAAGAGTATTCCCGTATTCGAGGCGGGCACCTAACAGAATTTAAACGTGCAATGCGATGCAGTAAAAATATTCCCGTATTCGAGGTGGGCACCTAACATAAATTAAACGTGCAATGCGATGCAGAAAAGTATTCCCGTATTCGAAGCGTGGGCACCTAACAAAAATTAAACGTGCAATGCGATGCAGAAAATTATTCCCGTATTTGAAGGTGGGCACCTAACGGAATTTAGACGTGCAATGCGATGCAGAAAAGTATTCCCGTATTCGAAGGTGGGCACCTAACATAATTTAAACGTGCAATGCGATGCAAAAAAATATTCCCGTATTCGGAGTGGGCACCTAACGAATTTAAACGTGCAATGCGATGCGTAAAAGCATTCCCGTATTTGAGGGGTGGGCGCCTAACGTAAATTAAACGTGAAATGCGAATGCGGAAAATATTCCCGTATTAGTAGGTGGGGCCTAACTGCAATTTAAACGTGCAATGCGAATGCGTGAAAATATTCCCGTATTTGAGCGTGGGCGCCTAACGAATTTAAACGTGCAATGCGATGCAGAAAATATTCCCGTATTTGAAGCTGGGCGCGCCTAACCGAAATTAAACGTGCAATGCGATGCAGAAAATATTCCCGTATTTAGAGGTGGGCACCAATGTAAATTAAACGTGCAATGCGATGCGAAAATATTCCCGTATTTGAAGGTGGGCGCCTAACGAATTTAAACGTGCAATGCGAAATGCGTAAAATATTCCCGTATTAAGGCGGGCGCCTAACGTAATTGAAACGTGCAATGCGATGCGGAAAGTATTCTCGTATTTGAACGTGGGCGCCTAACGAACTGAAACGTGCAATGCGATGCGTAAAATATTCCCGTATTAGAAGGTGGGCGCCTAACGAATTGAAACGTGCAATGCGATGCGAAAAGTATTCCCGTATTCGAAGGTGGGCACCTAACATAATTGAAACGTGCAATGCGATGCAGAAAATATTCCCGTATTAGAAGCTGGGCGCCTAACAGAATTGAAACGTGCAATGCGATGCAGAAAAGTGTTCCCGTATTTGAAGGTGGGCGCCAACGTAATTGAAACGTGCAATGCGATGCGAAAATATTCCCGTATTAGAAGCGGGCGCCTAACGAATTGAAACGTGCAATGAGAATGCAGTAAAATATTCCCGTATTTGAAGCGGGGGCGGCTAACCGAAATTAAACGTGCAATGCGAATGCAGAAAATATTCCCGTATTAGAAGGTGGGCGCCTAATAGGAAATTAAACGTGCAATGCGAATGCAGAAAGTATTCCCTCAGCCTGAGGACTGGGGAGTGGATTTTAAAAGATGTTACCTTCCTCTTTTGGTATTTTTTTTTTTTTACCAACTTATCTCTTACCTGTGAATTTCTCCACTTATTCGGCAGTACTTTCTCTTTTTGGTATTTTAAATTTTCCACATTGGTCACATTCACTTTAAAGTGATTAGTGACAGTTTGTTCTTGCATGAAACAAAATTTATTAGATATAAACTGCTGGTAACTGGCATCCGCCGTCCCCACTTCTTATTGCTTCCTTTGTTTTTGCTTTTTCATGTTGCATGGCTTTTGACTTCTCGTCCCTTGCATACTCTTTTTGTATTTTTCTCATTTCTCCATTTTTGTTTTGTTTTCTTTTTTCTTTGGCCATGTTTGCCAAGCTTCTTTATTCCTTTCCCCAATCTTCTATCCTTTCCGATCCAGTATTGTTTCAACTTCCGTTATCAGGAGCTGGTAGTGAGCTCTCAAAAGGGTGAACAATGAAATGCAGAAAAATGAAAGAAATGTAAGGGTGTTTCGGAGAGATGACAGAACTTATCTGGGTATTTGCTGGCTGATTCCGCTGACCATGCCATGTATTTAAACTCTGACCCAGTTCGTTCCAATCATTATTCTCACTCTGGATTGCCTTTGACCCAAAACCGATACTCTTTTTTGTTGCTTTTCTCTTTTCTGATAGTCCCCACGATCGCCTTACGGTGCCTCGAAAGGTTTTCACCAATAAGACTCTCTCATTTATTCTCTCAACCTCACAATCGTCTCACAGTGCCGATTAAGGTTTTCACTGATGAGACTCTCTCATTTTATTTCTCTCAACCTCACAATCGTCTCACAGTGCCGACTAAGGTTTTCACCGATGAGACTCTCTCATTTTATTTCTCTCAACCTCACAATCGTCTCACAGTGCCGACTAAGGTTTTCACCGATGAGACTCTCTCATTTTTTTATATTTTCTTTTTTCATTTTTTCCTTTTGTATTTTGTTTTCTGTACCACGGGTATTATCCGACGCTTCGCTCCTCCTTCGTTGTATTTGTTATCATTTCAAAATTGATCAGAAGGTCTTTCTTTGGACTTGTAACGTGGCTTTTGGGTGGGTTAAGAAAGAAAGATATAAAGGCTCAAAATTTCAACGAGGTTAAAAATATTTACAACTCTCGGAATTATTAAACATAACTTCTGCCCCAGTTTCAATATGTGGGGAACTTTTGGATTTTTTCTTTATTGTGACTGAACCTCAGAGAGGCTGCCTACGTACCCTTTCGGGATCAAGTCAGACGTAGTTTATCCAACTTCATTAGTTAGATGGATTTCTTTTGACTTTTTCCCAATTTCTTTGTCTTTTTCTCTCTCTTTTTTTCATTTTTTCATTTTTCTTTTTTTTTTCATTTTTTCATTTTTTTTTTCATTTTGGCAATTTCGATCTTATTGCGCTAAAGCGATTCCGAGAGAGGGATATGAAAGAATATATTCATTAAGGCTCAAAGGGGTTATCAATGGATAAAGTGTTTGGATAGAGAATAAAATGCCTTCTTCATTTCAGTTCCAAAATCACAACAAAATACAAAACACATAATATACATAGTATCTTTTGACTGCATCTGAATTGATAGCAGTCTCTACGCACTTTCCTTCAACATCTGTTAAATATAATGCCCCATTGGACAACACCCGCGATACTACAAATGGTCCCTGCCAATTTGGCGCAAATTTGCCCTTTGCCTCGGCCCAATACGGTAAGATATACATCGCAACCAAAATGAGCCTATGCCCATTGGAAGCTGTTGGCTCTATCGGACCAATAACATCTATGCCCCTGTTTCAAAGCAAAGAAAAATATGTTAGTTTAAATGCGGTGGTTGGTTGTGGCCTTGAACTTTGATGGCGACTGCTTTTCACTCGAGTGCCTTGCCTTTTCGCCGACTATCCATTTTTTACTTCTTCTTTGTTCAGAATCCACCTCTCTTTAGGTATGTGTATTGTTCCTTTCTTTGACGGATCCCACAAACTTCGATCTCGATTCCTTTGATGACTCCACTTGACAACCTTGGGTGTTTCTTGACTGACTCTTAGAAGATATACCCCCTCTCTGTTCGATCCCCGTACTTCCATTTGTTATATTTTCCCTAAGTTGGCACTTTTCCGACCCTTGTGTCTTGCATGATCCTCATTGCACATGTTGCTCTTGTGGGCTTAAATCACTGGCCTTGTCTTTCCCTGACTTACGGCAATTGTCGTGTTGGCTAAATCCCATCTTGTGCAATTGGAAAGCTTGGTGGCAAATTTTGAAATCATTTCTATACTTGTTATGACCCGACCGACTCGCTAAGAGGGAGGGTAAAACAAGGTGTGAAGAATAGAGAGAAGGGAAAATACAATTCCTAACAAGAAACCTCCAGAAAACTGACTCTAGCGACCTTGACATGCACTTTTAGCCTTCTCTGTATAGCAAATCTGATGCTCAACTCTTGATGCAATTTCTGCCGTGAAACTGGTCTTCAGCATTTCATTTCCTGAATCGACTTGTAGTGCCCATAGGGTTTTCACCATCAAGCCTCTCGCATTTGATTTTTCTCTCAACTCACTATCGCCTTACTGTGCCCGTGAGGGTTTTCACCGATAAGACTCTCTCATTTTGATTTCTCTCATCTTGGAATTTCGTGGTAGTTCTCATCATCTTGAATTCTTCATTCTCCTTTGTTCGGATTGGAGTGTTGCCCCTGATGTGATTCACCTTTATTTGCTTGGCTCGGCATTTCTTGAAGATTGATCGGAAGGTCTTCCTTTGGACTGTAATGCAGGCTTTTGGATGGGGTATAGAAAAAAAAAATATAAAGGCTCAAAATTATTTCAATGTGGTTTAAATATTACAACTTTCGGAATCTTATTTCTTCAACAACCATAACTTCTGCCCCAGTTTCCTTCTTGGGGGATCTTTTTGGATTTTTCCTTTATTGTGACTGAACCTCAGTGAGGCTGCCTACGTACCCCTTAGGGATCAAGTCAGACGTAGTTCAGACTACAAGACCGCTTCCTTGTTGCGATTTGACTTCTCCCGATTTTTCTTTTTTCTTCTTTTCTTTTCTTTTTCTTTCTTCTTTTTTTTTCTTTTTCGCTTTTTCTTTTTCTTTTTTTTTCTTTCTTTTTCTTGTTTTCTCCATTTGATTTCCCCGCTCAATCTTCAATTTTGTTGTTGATTCCGAAAGAGGGATATGAAAGAAAATATAATAAGGCTCGAAGGGATAACAATGGATAAAGTGTTTGGATAGCCGAATAAAATGCCTTCGTCATTCCAATCTTCGAGACCTACCAAGTACAAACTACACATTTAAACACCTTTCGACCGATTCACATATTTGTCTTCGGTATTTGACGATTCTCAGTGCCATTGGGCAACAATCTCGATACCACGAATGGTTCCTTAGCTTTGGGGTATTTTTGCCTTTGGCTTTAAATTGATGATGCATTTCCAAGGCATTTCTTTATGTTACGCTTTCCCCAATGTTCACTTGATTCCGGCTTCACAATATTCCAATATGTTTTTATTTCTTCCGAGTATCATTACATCTTCAATATTGTTTCATTGACTTTTAAAAACCAGGCTTAGAATTATGTGCATGTCATGTTGCTAAAGTCAGTATGAGAAAAAATGCAAAGTGATCAGAAATGGACTGACTAGGAATGATGGGAAACAAAGAGTTGTACTAAACTGATGGGTTGAAACAACAACAAAACGAACACACTAGACTAGAATTACAAACCTAGACGGCACTAAACAATTTTTATTACTAAACAAAGCAAAGATAGAAGGGTTTTGACTCTCAAGACAACGTCCGGATTACAACCCCGAAATAACCCGGGTAACAGAAACGACACCAAAATAAAACTACCAAAACTCCAAGAGTTGAGCACCTTCCCAATTGACAAGCATGGCATCTTAGCCACCGTATTCTGCATTAAGATCGCTTTCTATTTCAATATCCTCGGCTTCCAAAGAAAAATCTCTTCACCCTCGTCATCGGGCATCGTCCCCACAAAATGCGCAACGTCACATGCAGGTAGAGGATTCGGTGTAATGTTCAGGGTGCCAGTGTCTTGGACCGCAATCATTCCTGCCCGAATCATTCTTTCTATTTCCTCTTTCAAATTCCAACATCTTTCAACATCATGCCCCTGAGCATTGGAGTGGTATACACATCGTGCAGTAGGATCGAAGCTTCTTGCAAGAGGATTTGGAATACATCCGGCGAGCGGCTTAATCAAGCCAACATGATTCAACCTTTCGAACAAACTCGCATAAGATTCTCCGATAGGGGTGAAAGCCTTTTCTCGCTTCAGCAACCTTTCCTCCCTAAATGCCTTGTTTGGCTTGAAACCTGACCCAGGGGGTTTACGGTATGTTTGTGGGGGTCGGTAGGCTTTTTGTGGAATTGGGTACATGGAAGGTGAAGTACGATTTTGGGTGCCCCGGGAGAGTAGTGGGGTTGGGGATGGAAGTAGTGTTGGGAAAGCATAGCTGGGGGACGAGTAATTGAGCTACTCGAGTGGCTAGAAAGGCTGCGATAGGCAGGTATATTTGGCATCGGGTTCAGTGTAAGGATCGGGTCCATGAAACTAGGTGGTGGCGGGGGTGGTGCTTTTCCATCCATCCATGCCCGATACATTTCAACCACGTGTTGTCTTAATATTTTGACTTCTTCTACTAACATGTGGTTCCGTTCAACCAGCTGTTGTCGGGTGCCGCTACCAACCCACTCAGCCTTGAGATTCTCTGCCATTGTCCTCTGACGTTGTATTATAAGGAAGAGTTATTTTGGAACCACAACCAACCACCTTTCTGAAAATGGACACAACAAAACGAAGCCAGCATGTCAGCATTAAGGTATCCTGCTTATTGATTTTTTTTTTATTTTCTGCTATTTTTCTTTTTGTAGTTTTTTTTTCATTTTTTTTTCATTTTTTTTTGGTTATGGAAATGGATATGGTCGAATCCTATGTGGATTGCCTACGTATCATGACCCCGCATGAATCAGACCGAGCGTAGTTCTTGCCAATTAATGCAAGAAATAAAGAGATGTTTATTTGATTTTTTTTAAAGGAAAATTACAGAAACCGACTCCAACTACAAACTTAAAAAACTTTCACATTTTGTACCGGAGATTTCTACAAGAATAAGAATATTTTTGGTGTCAATTATGACTATTTTCTACAAAATTGGCCACATAATGGCTTATTTGACAAAATGACTATTTTTTTGCAAAATTTATTTAAGAAAGATAAACTTGAATTTTTTTATCATGTGGCTCATGGGGCATCGTTCGGCATCACCATAAACGAACACAAGACTATTTTTCGTAAACTGGCCATGTAATGGCTTATTTAGACAAAGTGGCTATTCTTGCAAAATTGGCCTTCCGGCGTGCTTTTGAGGGACATTCGGCTTATTTTAAGCAAGAATAGCATCACCCGACTTATTTATAACAAAATAAAAAATTTGACATTTTTTAGTTATTTTTGCAAAAGGGGTGTGAACCCGGACTTGATTTTGCGGTTGTGGCCTTGCAACATTTCCACAAGGAATATTTCAAGGCTATGCATGCAAATTATTAGAAATGATTCAAAGTGGCCATTTTGCAAAAACAGCCTTCCAGCGTCCTTTCGGAACATTCGGCTCTTTTCAAAAAACGGCATCACTTTGATTTTATTGACAAAAACACACACATTTTTTTTTGATTTTTTGAAAGGGGTGGTTGGACCCGATGAGGGTTGCCTACGTATCCCACCTAACGGCGAGAATCAAACCTGCGTAGTTCGGTCAGATTAATCGACCAATTTATTTCAACAACAAAACCATTTTTTCAATTTTTTTTTTTGATACCCATTTTCACTAACTCTTATTTCTCTCTTTTTTTTTCAATAATTTTTCTACCCTTGGGATTTTTGCCGGTCCGCATAATGATCAAGGACAATTAAAAATGCAACACATAATATGCTCGGTCTTAATTACCGGGTCACCTGTCCTAGACGGACCCAACCCCTATGTTGAGTCCCCTAAGTCAGATATGATGCAAATAAACGTCCTAGACCAAGGTTCAATATCCTGAAGTTTTCATATGGTGCTAGACTGTGTACCCGAGCGGACAACTCGGATCGAGGAGGGGGCTACGTACCGGTGACCCGCGGAGTCAATCGGCTTTGTAACTTGTCCGGCCTCTTTTTCTTATTTTTGGTATTGACACTAACAGAAAAGGGGAGTCTCAACCAGTAAGCACATCCCCAGAGATAAGAAGAGAAGGGTTTTCGGCACAGTTTTATATATACAATTCACGCAATATCAAAGCGGTAATCATGTAGCACATTAATCAAAACATATAATGAAATCAGATATAAGCAAAAATAGCAATTTTACTGAGCTCGAATTCTTAAACCCCGAACCGAAGTTCTGGGTTACTTATCCCCAGCAGAGTCGCCAGAGCTGTCACATCTCCCTTTTTACTACCCCACTTAAGCATAAATATAAATACACTCGTAGGGTATACCCCGACGCTCAAATATCCGAAATGGATAAAATAACGTAAGGGAAGGAGTTTTTCCAATTAAAGGACAATCGGTTCGGGATTTTATTGAGATTTAATCAGAGTCGCCACTTGGGAATGATAATGGTGTCCCAAGTCACCGGTTAATCCCGAATCCGAGGAATTTGACTCTTAAAAAATGTCTGCGAAGCAAAGATCCGGATAAGGAACTCTGTTAACCCGGGAGAAGGTGTTAGGCATTCCCGGGTTCCGTGGTTTTAGCACGGTCGCTCAATTGTCGTTCTCGACTTTTGTTTGACTTAATCACAGATTTTAACAACATATAGTGCTTTTTACATTAAGTATTATTTTTAGAGAATTTGCGGCATCGCAAAAACACGCCTCGAGTCATACCGCAACCAGTACGCCTATGAATTTCGGTGTATTTCAGCTTTGCCGAGATTTGGATTTGAGTCGCACCAAGTGCACACTCGTTCAATGGAAGGTATATTAAAATCGTGCCCTAAATAACGTCTATCGGCTTTTAACTTTGGGGAGAGGCTATGGAATTTGCTATTAGCCTCTCCGGTTCTATTATGTTATATTATTACTAAATGGGGGCCCCGGTGTTTATTATTCGGGCGAGGCTCATCCCAATTTTCATTAAAGGATTCAATACTAGTATTTGGCTATGTTTTCTACATTTGTTTTTTCCTTAATCGATTTCTAATATTTAAACATTCCAGGCCCGTAATTTTGTTATTCAATGGGGACTGGATTTCCAGAATAAGGATTTACTATATTAAAAACAGGTCTAGGTTCTTAAAGAACCACACCTGATTCGGGCATTCTATCGCCAGCCCAGTTGGCATTATACAGAGATTCAGGCCCATAACACGCCTTGGGCCCAAACTAAATAAAATTGGAAATAATTGAAGCAACAAAACAAAGATACACATTTGAAATGGAAAGCACTTTTATTTATTCAGTGAAGGAAATCAATATCATACATTAACTACAAATTAATTATTTATTACCATAAATCAGAACTAACAAACTACTTCTTCATCTTACACTAGCGTTTTGAAGTTAACACCAGTTAATACCTAATTTGAAAAAGCGACGGATTACATAATGGACTTAAAGAATGATTAAACTAATTAACTATGGATCTGAATTAACTGATTAACTACTCACGAATATTTACATTACCAGTTTCGTCATGTACTAGGCATTTTTACATTACAAAGATGGTTCTAATTAAATTGTATCAATATCCGTAAATAAATAACTCAGAGACCTATTTATAATTATGCTACTGATTTCAATATGGCTTGTTTTATCACGAGATTATTAACCTAAAACATGATTAAAGCACTATCTAATCTAACATTTCCTATTTTTAAGCTTATCTATGTGTAAATGACATCTGATATGTGATTAAGACTTATGAATCTATTGTGAGTAAGTAACCAACCGATTTTTTGAAATTATTATTAACTAACCCATGTTTTAAGATCTATTACCTAATTAAGCTATGTGATACACTATTGCTACTATACTACTAGTTATTACAATGTTTTTGTTTTTCGTTTTTTAGCTACTACAGAATACTTCAATAGATAAATTACAAATCTAAACTAACAACACTAAACATAAACTACAGGACAACAAATAATCGGATCCAGATCTTCATTTTTTATTTCAACAATTCACCATTACATCTTCAAGTGAAAGAGATATGTACCTGGTTTTGAAAGGAATGGGAAAATGGCAAATGAACAAGGCGGTGAAAATACAGCAACAACAACAGTAACAACCAGCAGTAGCTTCAACACCTCAATCCCGAAAATCCCAGCAATACGGAGAAAAACAAAAACAAACCAGTAAAAAATAGAAAAGAAAAATATTTTCCAGATTTTTTCTTTGTTTTGTCTTTCTAGCTTTGAACTCTTTTCAATTCTCAAAAGAAACTCTCAAAAATTGAATTTTTCGCCATGTATACTTCTGTGTCCAGAATGTATATCGAGTGTATACTACAGCAGGAAATTTTTTTATTTTTACTTCTCTTCCTATTTTTCCTCTCTTTTTTTCCACCTCTTTTTTCATAAATCTTCTCTTCTATTTATAGGCAAGAATTTCGAAAATTTTCAGATTTTTTATTAAAAAGAAAATATTTTTTTAATTTAAAGAAAACCCACTAATCCATGTTTTCCTCTCCTTGTTTTCTTTCTTGATTTCCTTGCCCCCCACTACTTTATGTCATGTAATTATGATTATTTTTTGCTAAAAAAAATCTGAAATTTTCTTCTTGGGCCAAGGGGTTTTGGGTTGGGTAAGGTTTCTTAGGATTGGGCTTGTAACTTAATTTGCAAGATGGCCCAATCCAAATTTTTTCCATTTTGTTCTTCTCCATTATTCAACTTCCTAATTAATAAAGCCCAAAATACTAAGATTAATTAATAAAAACTAAAATTATCTTGAAATACTAATATCATAATAATAATTGTCACCTAATTTTAAATGGTAATTAAAATACAATCACACAATTTGGACATTAAAGGCTAAAATGCAAAAGATGCCTATTTTTGTGATTTTCATTTTTGTAAGATAAAATTAATTATTCCTAATTGTAGAATTAAATCCTAAATGCAAATGCGATATATATATATATATATATATATATATATATATATATATATATATATATATATATATATATATATATTCCTAATTGTAGAATTAAATCCTAAATGCAAATGCGATATATATATATATATATATATATATATATATATATTGTCATTATTTTTTAAAAATGACACTAAATTCACAACAATTGCAAACAACACAAAACTCTTTTATTTTGAATTTTTGGGAGTAATTCTCATATAGGGCAAAAATCACGTGCTCACAGCTGCCCCTCTTTGCGCGTAAACACGAAGAGTTTTTGTGCAAAGACAAGTGAGCGGATACGAGCGATTTTTGCCCATTTGAGCACTCCGTGAGAAGCATTTTTTTTTCAATTTTTTTTTTTTTTTTTTTTAAATTTTGACCGAACCTTTGCTTCAAAAGGTTTCCTACATATCCCTGGCTAAAAGGGAATCAGGTCAATGTAGTTCGGAAAATTTTGGTAGCCGGGACTACCAATGAAACTGCGATTTTTTGCTGTTACTGTTGCTGCTGTTGCGGTTACCGCTTGTTGACCTCCTTATTACACCGGGGGGAATGTAAAATGAAGAAGTTATTCTAAGCTATGATTCTACAATTACAATTTTTCCTATCCTAGCTTTTGTTTGGCTTCTCCTTGTCTCTTTTTCTTTGATTTTTTGAGATGCTCACTCTCCTTTTTTGTTGATTTTCTTTCTTGTTTTCCTTCTTCTTTTTTTTTGATTTTCAATGGTACTTCTTGCCCTCGAGCCGAACCTGCTCAAAACAAAAACAACAAACTACTTTTTTTCTTTTTCTCGCCCCAACGTGGGCTTTTAGCTATATAAACCACGATGTGCAGTAAATATATTCCCGTATTCGAAGCTGGGCGCCTAACATAAATCAAACGTGCAATGCAAATGCAGTAAATATATTCCCGTATTCGAGGGTGGCGCCTAACAGTAAATTAAACGTGCAATGCGATGCGAAGAGTATTCCCGTATTCGAAGGTGGGCACCTACCGTAATTTAAACGTGCAATGCGATGCAGAAAAATATTCCCGTATTCGGAGGTGGGCACCTAACAGAAATTAAACGTGCAATGCGATGCAGAAAATGTATTCCCATGTTTGAAGGTGGGCGCCTAACAAAAATTAAACGTGCAACGCGATGCAGAAATATATTCCCGTATATGAGTGGGCACCTAACGTAATTTAGACGTGCAACGCGATGCAGAAAAGTATTCCCGTATTCGAGGGTGGGCACCTAACCAGAATTTAAACGTGCAACGCGATGCAAAAAATATTCCCGTATTCGAAGCGTGGGCACCTAACGTAATTTAAACGTGCAATGCGATGCGTAAAAGCATTCCCGTATTTGAGGGGGGCGCCTAACGTAAATTAAACGTGAAATGCGAATGCAGAAAATATTCCCGTATTGAAGGTGGGCGCCTAACTGCAATTTAAACGTGCAATGCGAATGCGTAAAATATTCCCGTATTTCAAGGCGGGCGCCTAACAGTAATTTAAACGTGCAATGCGATGCAGAAAATATTCCCGTATTCGAAGGCGGGCGCCTAACGTAAATTAAACGTGCAATGCGATGCGTAAAATATTCCCGTATTTGAAGGCGGGCGCCTAACGAAATTAAACGTGCAATGCGATGCGTAAAATATTCCCGTATTTGAAGGTGGGCGCCTAACGTAATTTAAACGTGCAATGCGAAATGCGAAAATATTCCCGTATTAGAAGCGGGGCGCCTAACGTAATTGAAACGTGCAATGCGATGCGTAAAAGTATTCCGTATTTGAAGGCGGGCGCCAACGTAATTGAAACGTGCAATGCGATGCAGAAAATATTCCCGTATTGAAGGTGGGCGCCTAACAGAATTTAAACGTGTAATGCGATGCATAAAAGTATTCCCGTATTTGAAGGTGGGCGCCTAACATAATTGAAACGTGCAATGCGATGCAGAAAATATTCCCGTATTAGAAGGTGGGCGCCTAAACAGAATTGAAACGTGCAATGCGATGCAGAAAAGTATTCCCGTATTTGAAGGTGGGCGCCTAACCGAATTGAAACGTGCAATGCGATGCAGAAAATATTCCCGTATTTGAAGGTGGGCGCCTAACTGAATTTAAACGTGCAATGCGATGCAGAAAATATTCCCGTATTTGAAGGTGGGCGCCTAACATAAATTTGCAATGCGATGCAGAAAATATTCCCGTATTAGAAGGTGGGCGCCTAACATAATTAAACGTGCAATGCGAATGCAGAAAATATTCCCGCAGCCTGAGGACTGGGGAGTGGATTTCAAAAGATGTTACCTTCCTCTTTTTGGTATTTTCTTTTTCTACCAACTTATCTCTTGCCTGTGAATTTCTCCACTTATTCAGCATACTTTCTCTTTTGGTATTTTAAATTTTCCACATTGGTCACATTCACTTTAAAGTGACTAGTGACAATTTGTTCCTGCATGAAACAAAATTTATTAGATATAAACTGCTGGCAACTGGCATCTGCCGTCCCCACTTCTTATTGCTTCCTTTGTTTTTGCTTTCTCATGCTGCATGACTTTCAACTTCTTGTCCCTTGCATACTCTTTTTGTATTTTTCTCATTTCTCCATTTTTGTTTTGTTTTCTTTTTCTTTGGCCATGTTTGCCAAGCTTCTTTATTCCTTTCCCCAATCTTCTATCCTTTCTGATCCAATATTGTTTCAACTTCCGTTATCAGGAGCTGGTAGTTAGCTCTCAAAAGGGTAAACAATGAAATGCAGAAAAAATGAAAGAAAGGTAAGGGTATTCTGGAGAGATGACTGAACTTATCTGGGTATTTGCTGGCTGATTCCGCCGACCATGCCATGTATTTAAACTCCGACCCAGTTCGTTCCAATCATTATTCTGACTCTGAATTTCCTTTGACCCCAAACCGATACTCTTTTTTGTTGCTTTTTTCTCTTTTCTGATAGTCCCCATGATCGCCTTACGGTGCCTCGAAAGGTTTTCACCAATAAGACTCTCTCATTTATTCTCTCAACCTCACAATCGTCTCACAGCGCCGATTAAGGTTTTCACTGATGAGACTCTCTCATTTTATTTCTCTCAACCTCACAATCGCCTCACAGTGCCGACTAAGGTTTTCACCGATGAGACTCTCTCATTTTTTTATATTTTCTTTTTTCATTTTTTTCCTTTTGTATTTTGTTTTCTGTACCACGGGTATTATCCGACGCTTCGCTCCTCCTTCGTTGTATTTGTTATCATTTCAAAATTGATCAGGAAGGTCTTTCTTTGGACTGTAACGTGGCTTTTGGACGGGTTAAGAAAGAAAGATATAAAGGCTCAAAATTTCAACGAGGGTTAAAAATATTTACAACTCTCGAAATTATTAAACATAACTTCTGCCCCAGTTTCAATATGTGGGGAATTTTTTGGATTTTTTCTTTATTGTGACTGAACCTCAAAGAGGCTGCCTACGTACCCTTTCGGGATCAAGTCAGACGTAGTTCATCCAACTTCATTAGTTAGATGGATTTCTTTTGACTTTTTCCCGATTTTTTCATTTTTCTTTTCATTTTTTCATTTTTTCATTTTTCTTTTTTTTTTCATTTTTTTCATTTTTTTTTCATTTTGGCAATTTCGATCTTATTGCGCTAAAGCGATTCCGAGAGAGGGATATGAAAGAATATATTCATTAAGGCTCAAAGGGGTTATCAATGGATAAAGTGTTTGGATAGAGAATAAAATGCCTTCTTCATTTCAGTTCCAAAATCACAACAAAATACAAAATACATAATTGAAAAGGAATCATACATAGTATCTTTTGACTGCTCTGAATTGATAGCAGTCTCTACGCACTTTCCTTCAACATCTGTTAAATATAATGCCCCATTGGACAACACCCGCGATACTACAAATGGTCCCTGCCAATTTGGCGCAAATTTGCCCTTTGCCTCGGCCCAATACGGTAAGATATACATCGCAACCAAAATGAGCCTATGCCCATTGGAAGCTGTTGGCTCTATCGGACCAATAACCTCTATGCCCCTGTTTCAAAGCAAAGAAAAATATGTTAGTTTAAATGCGGTGGTTGGTTGTGGCCTTGAACTTTGATGGCGACTGCTTTTCACTCGAGTGCCTTGCCTGTTCGCCGACTATCCATTTTTTACTTCTTCTTTGTTCAGAATCCACCTCTCTTTAGGTATGTGTATTGTTCCTTTCTTTGACGGATCCCACAAACTTCGATCTCGATTCCTTTGATGACTCCACTTGACAACCTTGGGTGTTTCTTGACTGACTCTTAGAAGATATACCCCCTCTCTGTTCGATCCCCGTACTTCCATTTGTTATATTTTCCCTAAGTTGGCACTTTTCCGACCCTTGTGTCTTGCATGATCCTCATTGCACATGTTGCTCTTGTGGGCTTAAATCACCGGCCTTGTCATTTCCTGACTTACGACAATTGTCGTGTTGGCTAAATCCCATCTTGTGCAATTGGAAAGCTTGGTGGCAAATTTTGAAATCATTTCTATACTTGTTATGACCCGACCGACTCGCTAAGAGGGAGGGTAAAACAAGGTGTGAAGAATAGAGAGAAGGGAAAATACAATTCCTAACAAGAAACCTACAGAAAACTGACTCTAGCGACCTTGACATGCACTTTTAGCCTTCTCTGTATAGCAAATCTGATGCTCAACTCTTGATGCAATTTCTGCCGTGAAACTGGTCTTCAGCATTTCATTTCCTGAATCGACTTGTAGTGCCCATAGGGTTTTCACCATCAAGCCTCTCGCATTTGATTTTTCTCTCAACTCACTATCGCCTTACTGTGCCCGCGAGGGTTTTCACCGATAAGACTCTCTCATTTTGATTTCTCTCATCTTGGAATTTCGTGGTAGTTCTCATCATCTTGAATTCTTCATTCTCCTTTGTTCGGATTGGAGTGTTGCCCCTGATGTGATTCACCTTTATTTGCTTGGCTCGGCATTTCTTGAAGATTGATCGGAAGGTCTTCCTTTGGACTGTAATGCAGGCTTTTGGATGGGGTATAGAAAAAAAAAATATAAAGGCTCAAAATTATTTCAATGTGGTTTAAATATTACAACTTTCGGAATCTTATTTCTTCAACAACCATAACTTCTGCCCCAGTTTCCTTCTTGGGGGATCTTTTTGGATTTTTCCTTTATTGTGACTGAACCTCAGTGAGGCTGCCTACGTACCCCTTAGGGATCAAGTCAGACGTAGTTCAGACTACAAGACCGCTTCCTTGTTGCGATTTGACTTCTCCCGATTTTTCTTTTTTCTTCTTTTCTTTTCTTTTTCTTTCTTCTTTTTTTTTCTTTTTCGCTTTTTCTTTTTCTTTTTTTTTCTTTCTTTTTCTTGTTTTCTCCATTTGATTTCCCCGCTCAATCTTCAATTTTGTTGTTGATTCCGAAAGAGGGATATGAAAGAAAATATAATAAGGCTCGAAGGGATAACAATGGATAAAGTGTTTGGATAGCCGAATAAAATGCCTTCGTCATTCCAATCTTCGAGACCTACCAAGTACAAACTACACATTTAAACACCTTTCGACCGATTCACATATTTGTCTTCGGTATTTGACGATTCTCAGTGCCATTGGGCAACAATCTCGATACCACGAATGGTTCCTTAGCTTT
Organism: Nicotiana noctiflora; assembly: GCA_032618575.1. Taxonomy (NCBI): domain Eukaryota; kingdom Viridiplantae; phylum Streptophyta; class Magnoliopsida; order Solanales; family Solanaceae; genus Nicotiana; species Nicotiana noctiflora. Next base: position 34,469 of record JASVEL010011966.1, on the reverse strand, counting down.
GGGGTATTTTTGCCTTTGGCTTTAAATTGATGATGCATTTCCAAGGCATTTCTTTATGTTACGCTTTCCCCAATGTTCACTTGATTCCGGCTTCACAATATTCCAATATGTTTTTATTTCTTCCGAGTATCATTACATCTTCAATATTGTTTCATTGACTTTTAAAAACCAGGCTTAGAATTATGTGCATGTCATGTTGCTAAAGTCAGTATGAGAAAAAATGCAAAGTGATCGGAAATGGACTGACTAGGAATGATGGGAAACAAAGAGTTGTACTAGACTGATGGGTTGAAACGACAACAAAACGAACAGACTAGACTAGAATTACAAACCTAGACGGCACTAAACAATTTTTATTACTAAACAAAGCAAAGATAGAAGTGTTTTGACTCTCAAGACAACGTCCGGATTACAACCCTGAAATAACCCGGGTAACAGAAATGACACCAAAATAAAACTACCAAAACTCCAAGAGTTGAGCACCTTCCCAATTGACAAGCATGGCATCTTAGCCACCGTATTCTGCATTAAGATCGCTTTCTATTTCAATATCCTCGGCTTCCAAAGAAAAATCTCTTCACCCTCGTCATCGGGCATCGTCCCCACAAAATGCGCAACGTCACATGCAGGTAGAGGATTCTGTGTAATGTTCAGGGTGCCAGTGTCTTGGACCGCAATCATTCCTGCCCGAATCATTCTTTCTATTTCCTCTTTCAAATTCCAACATCTTTCAACATCATGCCCCTGAGCATTGGAGTGGTATACACATCGTGCAGTAGGATCGAAGCTTCTTGCAAGAGGATTTGGAATACATCTGGCGAGCGGCTTAATCAAGCCAACATGATTCAACCTTTCGAACAAACTCGCATAAGATTCTCCGATAGGGGTAAAAGCCTTTTCTCGCTTCAGCAACCATTCCTCCCTAAACGCCTTGTTTGGCTTGAAACCTAACCCAGGGGGTTTCCGGTATGTTTGTGGGGGTCGGTAGGCTTTTTGTGGAATTGGGTACATGGAAGGTGAAGTACGATTTTGGGTGCCCCGGGGAGAGTAGTGGGGTTGGGGATGGAAGTAGTGTTGGGAAAGCATAGCTGGGGGACGAGTAATTGAGCTACTCGAGTGGCTAGAAAGGCTGCGATAGGCAGGTATATTTGGCATCGGGTTCAGTGTAAGGACCGGGTCCATGAAACTAGGTGGTGGCGGGGTGGTGCTTTTCCATCCATCCATGCCCGATACATTTCAACCACGTGTTGTCTTAATATTTTGACTTCTTCTACTAACATGTGGTTCCGTTCAACCAGCTGTTGTCGGGAACCGGTACCAATCCACTCAGTCTTGAGATTCTCTGCCATTGTCCTCCGACCTTGTATTATAGGGAAGAGTTATTTTGGAACCACAACCAACCACCTTTCTGAAAATGGACACAACAAAACGAAGCCAGCATGTCAGCATTAAGGTATCCCGCTTATTGATTTTTTTTTTATTTTCTGCTATTTTCTTTTCTTTTTCCCTTTTTGTGGTTTTTTTTCATTTTTCCTTTTTTTTCTTTATGGATATGGTCGAATCCTATGTGGATTGCCTACGTATCATGACCCCGCATGAATCAGACCGAGCGTAGTTCTTGCCAATTAATGCAAGAAATAAAGAGATGTTTATTTGATTTTTTTTAAAGGAAAATTACAGAAACCGACTCCAACTACAAACTTAAAAAACTTTCACATTTTGTACCGGAGATTTCTACAAGAATAAGAATATTGTCATTATTTTTTAAAAATGACACTAAATTCACAACAATTGCAAACAACACAAAACTCTTTTATTTTGAATTTTTGGGAGTAATTCTCATATAGGGCAAAAATCACGTGCTCACACCGATGACTTGAATTCCATGGGAGATTGCAATCGCCATTCCTCTCTTCAGGCGGGCTCCCGACTTCAACAACATCTTTTGAAAATAAATCGCCATTCCTCTCTTCAGGCGGGCTCCTGACTTCAACAACATCTTTTGAAAATAAATCGCCATTCCTCTCTTCAGGCGGGCTCCTGACTTCAACAACATCTTTTGAAAATAAATCGCCATTCCTCTCTTCAGGCGGGCTCCTGACTTTAATCATTAACTCTGAAAATTAAACGCCATTCCTCTCTTCAGGCGGGCTCCTGACTTCAATCATCAACTCTGGAAATTAAACGCCATTCCTCTCTTCAGGCGGGCTCCTGACTTCAATCATCAAATCTGAAAATTAAACGCCATTCCTCTCTTCAGGCGGGCTCCTGACTTCAATCATCATCTTTTGAAAATAAATCGCCATTCCTCTCTTCAGGCGTGCTCCTGACTTCAACAACAACTCTAAAAATTAAACGCCATTCCTCTCTTCAGGCGGGCTCCTGACTTCAACAACATCTTTTGAAAATAAATCGCCATTCCTCTCTTCAGGCGGGCTCCTGACTTCAACAACAACTCTGAAAATTAAACGCCCTTCCTCTCTTCTTGTACCATTTTATTCTTGCTGCATCGACTCTTGAGCCATCATTTCTCCTAAATCACCTTGTTTCGGAACCGCTTTCCTCCTGGGTCGTGTTGCTTTCCCTCCTGACTGCTGGGGATATCTTTAGAACTGTTTACTTGCCTGCTGAGGATAATGATGCTTGGGAAAATTTTCCTTCATTCCCTCATTTCCTTTGATTCATGCGCTTGAATTTGCGCTGGGATCTCTTGTTGTAACCTTCTGCTTTACGGCGGGTTACTGGTTTCAAGGCCTGCAATGCAAAGACTGAAGACTTGCCTTTTGTTATACAGGTAGGCGCCTGCTTTCAGTAGCAACTTTTGAATTTAAAATGCATGTTGGCAATAATTTACAAAATATGCATAGGACAAAAAAATAAAAATGTAAAATATCCTATTCGAGGGCGGATACTCCCATCGTATTCTATTCGAGGGCGAATACTCCCATCGTATTCTATTCGAGGGCGAATACTCCCATCGTATTCTATTCGAGGGCGAATACTCCCATCGTATTCTATTCGAGGGCGAATACTCCCATCGTATTCTATTCGAGGGCGAATACTCCCATCGTATTCTATGTATGAAAGTGAACAAACCTGAGACGTCCTGTTCGAAGGTGGACAAACCTGCAACATCCTATTTGAAGGTGGACAAACCTGACATGTCATCTTGAATTGCCTTCCTCGTTTCTCCGAGAAAATTTTCAACAACGGCAGAAAATTTTCTGCCCCAGTATTGGTGTTCTTCCTTGTGGCATGACTTTCTGCTATCAATAGCACTTTCTTTCCCTGTTTCAAATCAAATAAAATTTGTTAGTTCAAAACATTGTGAGTGGTTGTGCCACTCCTTTGGGGTGGTTTTTCCTCTTCCCCTTTTCTTTGCTCGGGGTTCCCAAAACTTGTTAGGGAATGATTTCATTTGTCGGAGATGATATTCCTGCTGGGGAAAAGTTTTTTCATTTATCCCTTCCCCGTTCTGTGTTTCTCAACTCGCCGGGAGTTATTTTGTTGAAGATGGAATTTTTTTTCTTCCTTTATCACTCTGTGTTGCTCAACCGCCTCGGAACTTGCTGAAGATAACACTGTTGGTGGATTTTCATTTCCTCAAAATTGGTGTTTCATTCTTCTTGAAGGCTGTTGAGGATGACACTGGTTCGAAGACCATTTCTCTTAAGACTTTCCTTCTTCCCCAAGTGGGTATTGACTTCCAGAAAATTTTCAAACTGAAAAGAAAATTTTCTGCCCCAGTTTAATAATCTTCTTTGCACCATACTTCTTTGTCGTCAATGGCATTTCCTTGCCTTGCGTAATAATTGGAAAATTGGTGGCAAGTTTTGAAGTCATTTCTCACTATGTTTTGACTAGACTGGTGGAGAGTTTTGACAAAAGGAGAAAGATAAAAAGAAACAACAAATAAAAGACAAGGGAGGACTGACTCTCTAACCAGAAACAACTATAAAACTTATCAAACGCGGATACCAACTCTACTGGTCATGACGTGCACATATGGCCATCCTCCGTCGTTAATTTCCTTTCACGATTTCTGTCTCGTGATTTCCATCTGATTATCACCTTTATTCGACTTGTAGTGCCCGAAGGGTTTTCACTTTCAAGCTTCTCGCATTTTGATTTTCTCTCAGCTTTCGTCGCCTTATGGTGCCTCCGAAGGTTTTCACCGGTAAGACTCTCTCATTTGTATTACTTTTAGCTGGGGATTGGGGTGTCACTGCCAAGACTCTCTCGCGTGTCCTTTCTGCTGGGAATCAGAGTCCTTTCTGCTGAGAATCACCGTGTTATATTATGATAGGATTCTATCCCTCGCCTGACGCGGCATCTTTTGAAGACTGATCGGAAGGTCTTTCTTTGGACCGTAATGTGGGATTTGGATAGGGCTAGAAAGAAAGGGTATTGAAGGCTCAAAACAAAATCAATTTTGGGTTCAAAATTTACAACCTTCGGTCCTAAATTTATTTACAATAAACACAATTTTTCTTTGCCCCAGTTTTTTTTTTTTTTTTTTTTTTTTTTTTTTTTTTTTTTAATTTTTATTTCTTTATTTACACTATGACCGAGCTGTGAAGCGCCTACGTATCCTCTTTTAAGGAATCAGGTCAAACGTAGTTCCCAATTCCTTCTTTTCATAATTTCTTTTTTCCACACATTTTTCTTTTTCTTTTCTTTATCTCTTTTTGTTGTTTTCTTTTCTTTACTTTTTCTTTATCCCTTTCTTCTTTTGCCTTTCAAACTTGTGTTTCTAGTCTTTGCAACTAATTCCGAAGGAGGGATATGAAAGAATTTAAATTCAGGCTCAAAGGGTTGACGATGGATAAAGTGTTTGGATAGCAGAACAAAATGCCTTCGTCATTCCAATCTTCAAAACATGCCAAGCGTAAACAACACAATTAATATTCACCATATCTTTAACGCACTTATTGGGCAACACTCCCATTATGAACGACCCCATGTCAATTTTGGCCAGCTTGCCTTTGACTGTTTCTTTTTACTTGCCCCGGTTTCAGATGACTCGGGATCCAAATAGTCTCAAGTTGTTTTTGTTTCCTTTAGATGACCCGATCATCTTCCAATTGCTTAATGATTAAATTTTAGAATTAAGCCATAATTATGTGTGCGCATGTCGTGTCACTAGATTCGGCGTTTGAGCACAAGACAAATCTAAAGGGTAAAAGAACTAAACAAATAAAATGACCGGAAGTAACAAAAGGCCGAAAGCTTCATTGAACTAATGACGAAATGGTTCAATGACAAAACAAGCAAAACAAACTAGAGTACAGCCCTGAAACAAAACTGGGCAAAACCAAAGCCAACTGCTAGGACAAAAGGGTTTGACCACAAGAAAACCCTGAAAATAACTCGGACAACAAAAATGACGACAAAACGAACCACCAAAGCTCCATCTAGCTGACCAAAAGATGGAGTATCTTCCCAATTACCAAGCACAACATTTTAGCCACTAAGTTCTGCATCAATATTGCCAAGGCTGCCATCTGCTTCAACATTTTTAGCTCCAGTCAATACACCCCCCAGAGGATTTGTGTGCCCCATGTCATCATCATTGACCACAATCAACCACCCTTTTTGAATCATTCTTTCTATTTCCTTTTTCAAGGTACGACAACTCTCAATATCGTGCCCTCTGACATTGGAATGGTATGCACATCGTGCAGTAGGATCGAAGCTCCTTGCACGTGGATCGGGAGTGTATCCGGGGAGCGGCGTAATCAGGCCGACATGTCTTAACTTTTCAAACAGACTTGCATAGGATTCTCCGATAGGGGTGAGCGCCTTTTCTCGCTTCAGCAACCTCTCCTCCCTAAACGCCTTATTTGGCTTGAAACCTGACCCAGGGGGTTTCCGGTATGTTCGTGGGGGTTGGTAGGCTTTTTGTGGAGCTGGGTACCTGGAAGGTGAAGTACGATTTTGGTTGTCCCGGGGAGAGTAGTGGTGTTGGGGACGGGAGTAGCATTGTGAAAACGTAGCTGGGGGACGAGTAATTGAGCTACTCGAGTGGCTGGAAAAGCTGTGATAGGTGGGTACATATGGAGAGTGTGAGGGATCATCTGGCATCGGGTTCAGTGTACGGGTAAGGACAGAGTCCAGGAAGCTAGGCGGTGGCGGGGGTGGTGCTTTCCCATCCATCCACGCCCGATACATATCAGCCACATGTTGTCTCAATATCTTGACTTCTTCTACTAACCCGTGGTTCCGTTCAACCAGCTGTTGTCGGGTATCGGTATCAACCCACTCAGTCTTGAGATTATCTGCCATTGTCCTCCGACTTTGTCTTATAGGGAAGAGTTATTTTAGAACCACAACCAACCACCTTTCTGAAAATGGACACAACAAAACGAAGCCAGCATGTCAGCATTAAGGTATCCCGCTTATTGATCATTCTTCTTTTTCTTTTCTATCTTTCTTTTCTTTTTCCTTTTTGTGGTTTTTTCATTTTTCCTCTTTTTTTCTTTTGTAGTTTTTTTTTCATTTTTTTTTTTTGGTTATGGAAATGGTCGAATCCTATGTGGATTGCCTACGTATCATGACCCCGCATGAATCAGACCGAGCGTAGTTCTTGCAAATTAATGCAAGAAATAAAGAGATGTTTATTTGATTATTATTTTTTTTTTGAATAAAAATTGTACAAGCCGACTCCAACTACAAACTTGTGTAGGAGATTTCTACAAGAATAAGAATATTTTTGGTGTCACTTATGACTATTTCTACAAAATTGGCCACATAATGGCTTTTTTTGACAAAATGACTATTTTTGCAAAATTTATTTAAGAAAGATAAACTTGAAAATTTTTCCATCCTGTGGCTCATGGGGCATCGTTCGGCATCGCCATAACCAACACAAGACTGAGAAGTTTCTAACGTCAATTGACTATTTTTACAAAATTGGCCATGTAGTGGCTTATTTGACAAAGCGGCTATTTTTGCAAAATTTTATTTAAGAGGCTACAAATTCGAAACTTTTCATCTTAAGGCTCATGGGGCATCGTTCAACACCGACACAGGCCAACACAAGACTGAGAAAGTTTAAATGCCAAATGTGGCCATTTCAGCAAAACCATATGTCGTTTTTTTTTATAAAGTGGTTATCCTGTGGCTCATGGGGCATCGTTCGGCATCGCCATAAACCAACACAAAACTATTTTTTCATAAATTGGCCATATAATGGCTTATTTAGACAAAGTGGCTCTTTTTGCAAAATTTTATTTAAGAAGATGCAAATTCAAAATTTTATCCTGGGGCCTATGGGGCATCGTTCAACACCGACACAGGCCAACACAAGACTGAGGAAGTTAAAAATGCAAAAATATGGCTATTTCAGCAAAATTCCGGCCATGTAATGGCTTATTTGATAAAATGGATATTTTTTGAAAAGTTGAGTGATGACTCAAACTTAATTTTTGCGGATACAGCCTTTCAACGTTTCCGCGAGGGAATATTTCAAGGTTGTGTCCAAAATTATTTACAAATGACTCCAAGTGGCTATTTTTGCAAAAACGGCCTTCCGGTGTCTTTTGAGGGACATTCGGCATATTTTGAGCAAGAATAGCATCACCCGACTTATTTATAACAAAATCAAAAATTTGATATTTTTTTGGTTATTTTTGCAAAAGGGGTGTGAACCCGGACTTGATTTTGCGGCTATGGCCTTGCAACATTTCCACAAGGAATATTTCAAGGCAGTGGCTGCAAAATATTAAAAATGATTCAAAGTGGCTATTTTTGCAAAAACAGTCTTCCGGCGTCCTTTCGGAACATTCGGCTATTTGCAAAAATGGCATCACTTTGATTTTATTGACAAAATTAAACACACATTTTTTTTTTGATTTTTTAAAGGGGTGGTTGAACCCGATGAGGGTTGCCTACGTATCTCACCTAGTGGTGAGAATCAAACCTGCGTAGTTCGGTCAGATTATTTTATGACCAATTATTTCAACAAAATTGCTCTTTCTATTTTTCAAATTTTCAAATTTTTTGACAGCATTTCGTCAATATTTTTGATATTTTTTCTATTCCAAAATTCTATTTTTTTTTTCAGGAATTTAACCAATCATCATAATAATACATGATAAATAAATGCAACATATAATATGCTCGGTCTTTGATTACCGGGTCACCTGTCCTAGACGGACCCAACCCCTGTGTTGAGTCCCCTAAGTCAAATGTAACGTGATGCAAATAAGCGTTTCCTACTAGGGATCCGGCATGAAGTCACGTTATTCTAAGTTCAAAACCTGGGTATGTGTTCTAGACTGTGTACCCAAGCGGACAACTCGGACTGAGGAAGGAGCTCCTTTCCGGGAACCAAAAGGCCAACCGGCTTAGAAACTTTCCGAGCCTCTTTATTATTTCGGGTTATGACACTAACAGAATAAGGAGTCTCAACCAGTGAGCACATCCCCGGGGGTGAGAAGTGAAGGGTTTGCGGCACAATTTTATATACAGTTCACGTAATATCAAAGCGGTAAACATATAACAGTTTGTATATACAGTGCAACTAGTATCAAAGCGGTAGACATGTAGCACGTTAATTAAACATGTAGTAAAATCAGATATAGACAAAACAACAATTTAACCGAGCTCGAATTCTTAGACCCTGAACCGAAGTTCAGAGGTCTCGTCCCCAGCAGAGTCGCCAGAGCTGTCACACCTCCTTTTTACGCGCGCGCGCGGGCGCGAGGGAGTTTTTTCCAATTAAAGGACAATCGAGACGGGATCAATTTATTAAATTCAGAGTCGCCACTTGGAAAAATAATGGTGTTCCAAGTCACTGGTTTAATCCCGAACCGAGGAAATTTATGACTCGTAATACAGTCTGCGAAACTAGAAATCTGGATAAGGAATTCTGTTAAACCGGGAGAAGGTGTTAGGCACTCCCGGATTCCGTGGTTTTAGCACGGTCGCTCAATTGCAATTTTGGCTTTTTATCTGATTCTTTTATATATTTTAACTATGTGCTTTTAATGCTCCGCTCTTATTTTTTAGAAGAATTGCGACGTTACGAAAACACATTTCGAGCCGCACCGTAACCAGTACGCCTGCGACTCTAATGTATTTCAGTTTCGCCGAGAGTAAGATTTGGGTCACATAAATGCACACCCGTATTCAGGAAAGTAATTTTATTTCAAGTCGTGCCTAAAGAGTCTATCGTCTATTTAACTTTGGGAAAAGGACCGTGAAATTCACTAAACGGTCCTTCCAAGTCTAAGTTTTCATGACAATTATTCGAGGGCCCCACAATTGTGTATTTTTGGCGAGGCTCGTCTCGTTTATTTTAAAAGGACAATCCTAAAGTGACTACATTTTTCCTATTAAGTTCGTCTCTAAATAAAAGAGAAAAGGTCCTAATTTATTGCATGTTTATAAGCTCGGACCTCTTATTAGTTATTAAATCAATGTGAACGGAAATTGCACTCGAGCTTGCATAAGGGAAATTGTTTTATGCCTTATTCTACAAGCAAATAATACTAAAACTAAAATTATAAATAGCAAACGAATTTGAAAAATGTCAACATAAACTAACCATTCTCTAATTAATTTAAACCACCAGTATTAGATAAACCGAACCATTGAAGTTAACTATGTGTAATACAAAAGTCATTTTTTGAACTTCATGCTAATGTTCATCACTACCTTAGTTATTAATATTATTCAAATTGCTAATTAAAATGACGTTATTTACCCAAGTGACCTCGTAAATTCAGAATTAGAATAATTATATAAACCCGATTCACACAATTCAATCATTTGAATGTTAACGGTTTGAGTCTTAATCCCTATTCAAACACATGTCGCCATTAATCAAAATGACCTTTGATATTCAAATCTTAAATAAGACCATACTAATTTCTAGTTCTAGACTAAATCCCTGTTTTGGTTTTCTAATTTCAATTTAACATTGACCAACATGGATTACATACAAAATAGATACAGTCCATAATTCATCAGTTAACTTATACAAATATGATGCGATTGCAGATGTGTAGTATACAAAATAGGATGAATTTAAACATAGACTTCAGATCTTCATATATGTCCAAACTTTGAACTTGCCAACTACAATTTCTGGTATTCTAAAGATGTGTACCTGGAATTTAAAGAAAAGAGAAGTGAGGATGCATTATATAGCAGCACAAACAGCGGCTAACAACAACAGACCAACAGCAACAGCTTTAACAACAGACCAACAGCAACAGAACCCCCACGACAACACGGCAACCACCACAACAACAACCTCGACAAACCACAACAACAACCTCGACAATAAACAGTAGCGACAACAATAGCCTTAACAGCAACAAACCAACAGCAACTGAAGCAACCGAAGAACAGAAGCAAACAAGTGAGCACTTGTGTATTTTTTATGAGTGTCCGTCCATATGTTGTGAATATCTCTACTGTCTGTATGTGTATCCCTTTTTCTGTCCTTACTGTTTCAGATTCATGCTATACTTATAGCTCAAAACAGACCCCTCTCCCTAAATGACTTCTTAATTCAAGTTAAATGGTTCCCCATGCTTACTTGTTTGGTTCCCCATGCTTACTTGTTTGGTTCCCCATGCTTACTTGTTTGGTTCCCCACTAACACTTGTCTTTTCCTTAATTAATTCAAAAGTTATGGGCAACATATTTAATTACTTCTTTTAACATCTTCCAAAGCCACTATGTCTTGTTCCTCACTAAGTATTAAACAATACCCTTTTTTAATGTTATTAGTGCTTAGTGGATAAAATACTTTAACATAAATAATTCTTTAAGTTTTCAATTTCCATATTACCCCTAAAACTACTGAAATTACTAGTCTTCCCCCAAACCTTCATTTGTAACAATGCTAAACAACTGACCAAAATTAATTCCTAATTAAACACCAAATCACTATCAGCTATAACCAATGCCTAACAAAATTCACATAACAAACTTACTATAACTCGTATTAGATCATTTAACATTAAAACAACAAGAACAAACCAATCATATTGGGAACCAATCATGATGGACTCTAAAAAAATGAACGGGCATGGAAATCATTTAGCATGAATCTTTATTAGAAGCATTCTTGAAGCTACCAGTAAGACACGATCCTTCTGAGTTAGACAGAACCAAGCACCCAAATACATTAATTCCCAATTAATAGGAGGCAAGAATGAAAGCCATATCTAGTAACACAGTAAGAAAAAACAAAGAACTCGGACACTTGTAGCAATTCACAAGCATCTAATTATCAGTGATATCTTCCTAATCACAAACACATTCAAACTTGTTGAAACCAAAACTACATTAAACATTCACATAAACTAATTCAATTTGAAAAAGATAAATCAACGGAGCAAAGATGAACCTGAAATGGTAAATGGATTGAAGCAACAACTACAACCGAAAATCAACACAGCTCCAAACAAATCGACAACATCGAACCAGAATCTCAGACGAAGGCTTTACCTTTGACGTAAACAAAATGTGGTCTAGCGATCGTTTTAAACAAACAACGAGCAGCGAACAACGGAAGGTGATGACTGACGACGACGACGAACACAATGGCGAAGCTGGCTGGTTCGATGAAGCTGAAACTGGTTGTTTGGAGTTTGTTCGCGAAGGTGATGTTGGACATCGAAGCAGAATCTAGTGACGACGAGCTAGATATTGAGATAGGGTGTTCGCTGGTGGTTCTATTGGAGGCAGAAGGCGCTGTGAGGTCTGGCGGCTGGGGTGTTGGCGCGACAGTGGTCGCTGGAGATGGTGGTTTGTCGGACTGGAGGCAGCAGATGGAGGTCGACAGGCTCGCTGGTGTAGATGACACAGGGGGGGTGGCACGGTCGTGGTACTTGGAGGCGTCGCTTGGTGAAAGTGTTGCTGCTGGTCGCGAGAAAATGTGTGGCTGCTGGTCGCGAGAAAATGTGTTGCTGATGTCGAAGAAGAAGAAGCTGGCGGCAGTGTCGATCGTGAGGCTATTGTAGCGGCGTCGACATGAAGCTGCCAGTTGTGAGGCTGCTGGTCGCTTGGACGATCGCTGGTGAAAGTGGCGGCTTCCATTGTTGTCTAGTTCATGAAGAAGATGATGAAGCCATGGTTATGGGGGATGAGTTACTACTCGAGCATGATGGAGGTGGTCGTTATGGCTGCTTAAGGGTCTGTTTGGCGTGGGAGTTGGCAGCCATGGATGTGGGTGTTGTGAGGAAGATGAAGAAGAGGGGGTGGGGTGTAAGGGGGGGGGGGGGGGTTTAGGATTAGGGTTTGTTTTTGTGTAATGAAAATGATGGTGTATTGAAAAGAGGGGGGTTTGATTATTTCGGACCGGGTCGGGTTGGGCTGAGGTGTTGGGCTGGCCGGGTAGGGAATTGGGTGGTGTATTGAATTACATTGGGCCTGGTTTTGCTATGGCCCAATTCCGATTTCCATACTACATTCCATGGTGTATCATATACATATGTGTGTATATATATATATATATATATATATATATATATATATATATATATATATACTAACTCATAACACAATTAATTTTTACTACAATCATCCCACATAATTACATATCACTTAAATGTAAACCGTATAATTTTGATATTAAACACTAAAAAATGCAAAACATGATGTATATATTTTGTATTTTACTAATTTAAATAAATAAACACGCACACACAAACATGCAAAAATGTAAGATAAAAATAACACAAAAATCACAAAAATCATGCTCAACACAAAACTATTTTATTTTTTTGAATTTTCTGGGAGTGATTCTCATGTAGGGCAAAAATCACGTGCTCACACTAGTGTGATAATGGCTTGAGGCTTGAATGCCACTTAGTCTAGCTAGGATAGTTCTTTTTTTTTTTTTTTTTTGAAAGTCTCCAAAGATAATATTCTTCCACTGTAAGATGTTTTTTTGAAAATTACTAGAGGCAGTAATTATGTTGTTAGACCAACTAGAGTTGATAATATTCACAAAATCAGGTGATTACACCAAAAAGATTCTCAGAAATGGTCTAGGACCACTATATGTATGATTGTTGGAAAAAGTAAGAAGAAGAGGGCTATGGTACGAATAGGTTTTGGGGAGATGGGTAACAAAAGAAGTGAGGGAAAAATCCAACCAGTTGTCATTAACAAAAATACGATCAAGGCGTTCCATAATAAAACCTTTAGACCTTTTACTGTAATTTGACTAATTGAACTTATAGCCCTTGTATCCAAGGTCTATAAGGTTGCAATAGCTAATATATTTCTAAAGAAGTGATGACCTACGAGAGTTAACGGGTCTGTCTCCTAACTTATCACTGTCTATAAGCACGTCATCAAATCTCCAACAATCAACAAGGGACCTTTATAATCATTAAGAGATATTTTTAAGATTATTCCAAAGATTATCTCTATTTAAAACAGAAGTACTGGCATAAATAGAGCTAAGGAGCCAAAACTTTTTTTGTAGTAATTACCTCAATCATTACATGAATGCCCTAATCGCTTCTAGTGAAGCTATGAACATTGACAGTGCTTGTATTCCATAGGATTACCATCCATCCTGCTTGACCTTTCGCAGGGACTTCGATTATATCGATGAAATCATAATCATTTAGTAGGGGAGCATGGGTAGTCATTCTAGTCTCAAACAAGGTTACCAAAGGTCTGTGGATGTATTAAATCCTTAAAGTGCCTACGAAAGGTGTCATTATTATTGGCACCTCTCACATCCCACAAAATAACACGAGCAGGTTTATTCATTAGTGGGATTGTTGGGTTGATCACATTCATCCCCTCCTCCAATGAGAGAGGTGGGTTCCTCCTCAGGCATGACACTAAGATTATCACATGCTTCCCCATAGTGGGGTCCTTGAGGGGGGGGGGTAACTTGTATAGTGCCATTGGACAACTGAAGATGTATTTCTTGTCTTGCATTTTCCTAAATAGTAGCATTTTTACTTCTCCTAGACTTGCAAATTCTATTGCTAGTTCGTAGTGGTGGAGGTCTAACTCGTCCTCCGTCGACTGCCTGATTTTGGCACTGGATGGTGGGGCTGAATTTCCCATGGCATGAATATTGGATTAAGTGTGGTCTGCTCCTCTGGTGGGAAGAATGGGAGGTTGGGAAGTGGAAAATGCATTATTGGTGGTTGATTGTGTGGTGGCAGATTCCATTGGTTCTGCATTACTTGGACTAGAGTAGGGTTGAGATTCGGTGCTAGAGGATGTAAGATTTAGTTGAGCCAAGTTTGGTTCACATAATAATTCATTGCAAGGTGCATTCCCTCCGACACCAATTATGCTAGATATTGAGGGTTTTGAATGACTACGACAGTCTCCTGGCCATTGATTATCATATTGAAGGAGATTGCATGGTCCATGAGGACCATCTTCAACCAAGAGAGTGGGTGGTGTTTCTGGGGTGGTGAGGTTGGTGGTAGAGAAGTGTAGTAGTGAGGGGGATTTGGGATTAGAAGAGGAAGGTTGTTCATGGCTGTTTGATGCTGGTAGTTGAGAATTTGGATGAGCCTTAGTCTTCTCTCTCGAGATAGAAGAATTCGTGGCATGGATATCACACTGGTTTATAGAAACTTTTGATAATTAAAGATGGAGAGTTTGTAGTGGTAGGCATAAGTAGATGGATACTTATAGCATCTATGGGCATGCAGATCATTTGAGGAGGCGTGAGAGGATTAGCAAAATATTTAGGAGAGATGTCAATAGATCTTTGTAGATTTTTGGTAGACACTTGGCATTGATATGCAGAGTGAGGGATTGGAAAAATATGAAGATGTAAGCTCAGTAGAGGTCGAGTTGGCCTCTGTTAATGCATGCAGCTGGCTAGTGGTGAGTTGAGTGAGGAAATTAGTGGTAGGATTAATAGGTGTATAATATTTGTTTAGTGTAATATTTTATTAGCTATTAATCAATTCCAAATCGCCTTATTATGCGGGTGTTAGAGTGTAATCTGCAGGAGATTATTTTCTTTGGCATTTACCAAGTAGACTCTTGGTTTTACACTGACAAAATCATTCGAGATTTTTGAAGCTTTAAAGATATGATTTTACAGAAGATGTGCGATTATTAGAGTAAAAGGAAATCAAAAAAGATTCACTTCTTTATTATAAACTTCAAATATTTTGAAACAAGCTTAGAGTGGAAAAATTAAATATTTTTTGTGGTAAAACGATGCACATTTGAGGAAATCTTTGTTGGAGATTACAAATTAAATCAAATCGAAAATCACATTTGGAGAAGTTAAGCTAAAGATACTAATGATTTGGTACTTCAACCTGCACATTTCATTTAATCTGGCATAAGAAATAATATTAACGTTGCTGATTAACTTCTTTGTTGGAGAAAATTAGAAAGGAAAACTAAAATAATTAGTGGAAATTAAGTGGAAAAGTGAACTCTATACATGAAAATTCATGTTTGTGAAAGTTTTAACATTTTGGTAAAGAGATATAGTATCCATGGATCTGAAATTAACTTCACAATAAGTAAGATTAGTAATCTGAAAATTAATACAAGCAACCTAAAATAAGTTTATAACAAGTTAAAACATACTATTAATGTAAACGTACTTTATTGGTGTTATATAAATTAAATCCAAGAAAAGTATAAAACAAAGGCATAAAAAAATGAACCCACCCCACCCCCCTCCCTGCCCACTCACCCACCCACACACAGAGGAAAAGGAGGGGATGGGTAATTGGGCCTATAAGGACGTATTTGGCCCAGTACATTGCATGTTGGACTTTAAATCTCCTACAAAGGTTAAAATTTTATGGTATAGCCAGTTTTCACACTGGTCAATGAAAAATAGCTACTGTTTACTAAATTAATGAAAAATAGCCACTACTTTGCTGCAACAGGGACCGGTCCCATATAATATATGGGAGTTCTAGTGCATTTGTGTACGAGCTTCAGTATATTATGCTGGACCGGTATACTTTGCTAACTCCTGTAAAAGTTTGCGGGAAACTGGAGCACTAGTGCTCTAAACTCCAGTATATTATACTGGACAATTATACTGCCGGAACTCCCGTAAAATTTGCGGGAGTTCCAGCATAATTATGCTTGAACTCTAATAAAATTTGCGGGAGTTCCAACACAGTTATCCTGGAACTCCCTGTAAAATTTACGGGAGTTCAAACATATTTATGCTGGAACTCCAGTAAAATTTGCGGGCATATTTTTTTAGTTTTTGAACAGTATTTTCGCTCAGATTAAATTGGCCAAATTTCGATGACTTTTGAAACTTGGCTATTTTTCAACGACCAGTGGTAAATCTGGCTATTTTTGAATTCTCCCCCCCCCCCCTCCAAAGTCTTCCATCGTAGTAGAAATGACACAAGGTAGCCACTTTTAAGTATGCTATTTAAAATATATCCATAGTTTATAATGTATTTAAAAACTAGCCAATACACTTAAATTTTAGGACAATAAGGTCCTGAATTTTAACCCACAAGGTTCAAACTTCAGGACATTGATTCCTAAAATATAAAAATTGTATCCTGAATTTCAAATTAGTAACTCAAAAATTTAGGATACTTAATTATGAAGTTTGGATGAATTAGCTAATCTTTATATACATTGTAAAATGTGGATGTATTTTAAATAGAAGGCTTAAAAGTAGCTATTGGTGCACTTCGTCCTCCATCATACAACCAGTCCATTTTCAAGGAATTTGTACTAACCCAAAAAGCCACAAAAATAATTGTTTCTATAATTCATCTAGAACAAATATAGAATCTTGTATAATTAATATATAATCTATATATACTGGCCAAAAGAGAACAGTAAGTTTAGCCAGCTATTTGTGTAAAAATCCTTAAGGAGGAAAATGATAGTGGGAGAAAGTTTAGAACAATCCTTTGTTTGGTTGTAAAGGGAAATCATAATTGCTTTCTTCTTTTTGCTAGTGAGTGCAGTTTTGATGGTAAAATTAAGACATGTAAAATCATGTTTTCACAATAATGTCATCATCATCTTATTGCTTTTCATTAAGTGATTGTCAAGTTGCTTTTGCATAAAAAATATTGCTATACAATATTTATTAAAGACAGTTTTTATTAGTCAAATTTGAAAATTACTACGGTACTTGTTTTAAAATATAAAAAAATTACTTTATTGGCCATAAAAAGCTGGTATAGTCTTAAATAAGAAACACCCAAACACTATAAATACTAAATAGCTCATTTTATTGCAATAACACACACAATTATGTCAATTAAAAAAAATCTGAGATCTATTATAAGGAAATCAAATTTGACAAAATTAGTAAAACAACAACATATATAATCACAGATTATGCAGAGTAAAATAGCTTCCCTCTTTTCTTGTTTTTTATTTATTTTCGTCCTTATGAGCCGAGGGTCTATCAAAAAAGCCTCTCTGCCCCTATCGGAGCAGGGGTAAAGTCTGCATATACATTACCCTCCCCAGACTGGGGAGTTGTTGTTGGATAGTTGTTGTTTACAAAGCATATTCAATCCCTATATTTAATGTTTCCTTTGCTTTTAGCCCTCTCATTTCCTATCAGTTAAATCTTACTATAAAGCTTTCTAAACATACTTCCATTCTTTGCCTGTCCCTGTATTCAGGAAACTATATACACAATTTTTTCAGAGGTTAAAACAACCACAAAATTCGGATAACACAAAGAAAATCAATACACAACTCGGATCAGCATGGTTAATCGTACAGACCCTCGTGCTCCCAAATATCAGCAAGAAAGTCGACCATGTCCTGTAAAGAAACAACCATTTGGAAAAAAGTTAATCCGAGCCTTCCATTGTAATAGAAGAGAAGAGATATCAACGGATGTTCCAGAGAAGTGACTCACCGAAAGAGGAATGGGTTGAGGAAATCGCTTGTTTGTCCCAAATAAGCTTTCATAAGAAACATTCCAACTACAGTGACACAGAACAAGCACAATTAGCCGATAAAACTAGACACATGTAAAATCATGTGAGAGAAACAGATTCAAAATCTGGAGTTGTAAAAATGATAGCTGTCTATTGGAAAAGTCTAGCAGCTCATTCAACCATGCCTAATCGTGAAGTAAATTATCTCCGAAAATCTTCTAGTGACATTATACTACTTCAATTTGATTCCCTGAGAAACATGAAGATGAGCAAAGGTTCTCACTTTAACATGGGTTCTTCAACTCTTCGGTTCTCGGGCTTTTTACTTGCTAGCCACTGAAGTCTGGACTGGCTCCAAAGAAGATAGCCTGCAATCAGCAGACTGTCAAAGTAGCAAACACAACTTAAAAATTCCCTATTCATGCAAGGTGGAAACAGACTTGAACGTGGATGGAAATGGCTGTTTTTTTTTAAAATAACCGTGGTGTCAGGGCCAGCTTGCACGAACCTCGACTAATTCCACGGGATACTTGCTACCTTTCACCAGTAACAGGTACCGGGTAACTCCAAAAATGGCTAGTTTTCTAAAATATATATAAATAAAGAAAAGGGAAATCTAGCCATTGCATTGAACTTGCCATGATTTACGAATTCATTATTGTTGGTAGCACTTCCAGTGGCACTGTGTTGACCGAGGCTATTTGAGATACTGATGGAAGACATGCTTCTTTGAGATTGAACGGTACTATTCTCCATCTCACATGTACTTGTGCTCCAAAAATCATCTGATATACTTGGTTTTCTCACCAACTTTCCTTGAATTCTCAGTCCTTTAGATGGTTCATCCACAGCAATAATTGGATGAGATTTGGAACAGCAACCAAAACAACCTCTGCTCTGTTCAAATTCAGGTTTATTTGCATATACAACCATATGGTGACAAGAAGAAAAATGTTTAGAGGCCACTTGAACTATCAAACAAGCACACAGAGTCCCAGATTAACAATATATACATGCAAACTATCAAAACAAGGGGGGGGCTCTATACTTATAGGATGTCTTACTACAGCAGTTTGAAGAGATGAAATGTCTGTCTGATTTAAGTTCAAATTAGTTGCCGGTGAAGTGAAAGGGCAAAAGGGATGTGGCGAATTTTCTCACAGTTGAATACTTGTCCTCTCCTTATTGGAGTAGGCTGGGAAAGGTGCAAACTAAGCATTGGTAGATTCTGTTTTATTAGAAGAAAAACTTCAAAATTCCAGTACTCGAGAGCACTCAACGATGAATTGATAACCTTCACAAATTCATTGAACTGTCAAGTGTGCCATTCCACCAGTTTCGTTGCATGTCCAAAATACAACTTACCAGCTCCTTTTTTAAGCCTCAAAGAAAGGGAAAGAATGGGAAGAGGGGAAATCTCTACACTGTATGTTCTCAAAGCTGTCCACTAGTAGCTCCATATTTACAACAATCGACATCCAAATTGTGAAGAAAAAAAATCTAAGCATCAGACTCCTTATCTAACACTACCAATGGAGGCTAGAGTAGCTCATAACCTAGGAAAACCTTTTTGAAAGCCTTATACAACAGATATGTGACATGTTCTCTAAACCTGTAGAGATTTCTTCTCTTTTTTTTTCTCTTTCTTCTCTTTTTTCTCATTTTCTTTTCATTTTTCCTTTATCTGGAGAAGAGTGAAGGGGCTTAAGTCAGCGTGAAGTACAGAGAAGGCTCAATAGACTAGGAGTGTGCCTGCAAATGGCTCGATGGACTGAATATATACAGAGACGCAGATCCGTAGAATAGACAGAGAGAAGACCGTAGTGAAAGCTAGCTTAGTAAAGTTCGTTTCTGAAACCATTTAAAAGAATTTGAGCATCAAATCCAAAAAAAGTTAGAACTATGGGTGAAATAGCCCATATTGACTATATTTTGAAAACCTTAGACTTTAACACAAATGATCAATGAAGTTT
Source organism: Nicotiana noctiflora (assembly GCA_032618575.1). Taxonomy (NCBI): domain Eukaryota; kingdom Viridiplantae; phylum Streptophyta; class Magnoliopsida; order Solanales; family Solanaceae; genus Nicotiana; species Nicotiana noctiflora. The sequence continues at coordinate 14,638 of JASVEL010011966.1, read as the reverse complement.
TCGCTCACTTCGCCAATTGTGAGTTCAGCCTTGTTAAGAAAAATACTCATAGAAATTAAATTTCACTGGTAATAACAAGAATAAAATGGACCACCAAGATACGGTAATCAACGAGAACAGAAAGAGTAATATACCAAGATTTTAACGTGGAAAATCCTCCTCAATAAGGAAAAAACTCATGGCCCAAGCTCAGGGGCAAATCTAGAATACAATTCACGGGTTTGGCAGAACCCAGGCTATGTTTGTGTTAAGAAATTCACTAAATATGCATATGTATAAATAATTTATCTTGAATTCAGTAAGTGATCTTGTCCTAGAATCCATAACTCATAAGCTTAAAATCCTGGATCTGCTTCTACCTAAAGGGTGCAAAATAATATCGATATAGTAAGAAAATCTACACTTGATAGTCTCGAGTAAAATACTCAAAAGAGCCCTACATACTCTAACGAAACAACTCTATTTTGTATACACCTAAAAACGATACCACTCACTCTGTATTTTAATATATGCGAATTGCTATCTTTGCTTGTTTTTGGATTATATTCTGTGTTTTGAAGTGAGAGAAATGCCTCTATTTATAACAATAGGATTTATGAGCTCCAAACACAAAAATAGAAAATGAAAGGAGAATTTACGAAAAATTTCTCTTCCACACACTTCATATTGTTTTGGCACATGGTAATTTAACAAGTAGGGATGGATCCCACAAATATCTCCATCCAAACTTATTCACCTAAAGGAGGTAATACCGGACTGATAATTTGAGCACATGCCGACAATGTTTTTGCACAACTCAAAAATGGTATCAAAATATTTTTTTTAAGTATATATATTTGAGTTTCATGAATGAGGCTTGGTGCATGTTTCGAACCATAGACTCTTCATCAATTTGCACATCATGTGTAATTCTTCCGACTGCTCTATATAGAGGGTGTTTCGATTGCCTTTTAAGCAGGTGCAATCAACTTTTAAGTTCTTTTTAACTTTTTGCGATGTTTGGCAAATTTAAACAGTACTTGCAATAAATTAAAAACTGCTTAAAACAGTCTTTTAAAAAGCGATCGCTTCATCGCTTTAAGCTAGAAGCGATGCAAAGCGACAAGCCTTCGCTTTTTTGAAGCTGAGGCGACTCGACCAGCAGAAGCGATCGCTTCAGTCAACATGGGCAATTTTTTTTAAATAGATTGGGTCTTTTTTTATTATATAAAACATAGACCCCAAAGTGAACTGAAGAGTCTTCTTCCCTTCCATCAACCTCACTAATGCTTCTAGGGTACCGTCCAGCAACCCCGGTCCAGATAATTTCTTCTTCTCCTTTTTTCTTCTTTTCTTTCTATATACCTGTGGTCCAGATAGTTTCTTCTTTTTTTATTCTCCTTTTTTCTTCTTTTCTTTCTATATACCTGTGGTCCAGATAGTTTCTTCTTTTTTTATTCTCCTTTTTTCTTCTTTTCTTTCTTCTTCTTCTTCCCGTTCCTCTGCTCACTGCTAGGGCAGGCACGTTTTTTCCTTCTTCTTTTTTTCCTTTTATTCTTCTTATTTAGCCTTTATTTATTAATTTATGTGTATTTCAGTTTATATATATATATATATATATATATATATATATATATATATATATATATATATATTACATTATGCTTTTTAAGAATTGCGCTTCACTTCAATGAAGTGTGCGCTTCGCTTTTAAAGCGAGGCGAGCCCCTGTCGCTTTTTGGCGCTTCTCGCTCTCAAAAACACTAGCTTAAAATAAACCAAAAGCAAGAAGTTGGGCAACCCCAACTTATTACTTTTTGGCTTAAAAGCTATTTCTGCGGAAACGCCACTTTTTTTAAGCCAATCCAAACGGACTCATAGACTTATTCCTCTTAATCTCCATTAAGGAATCCAGTTTTCACGTCCAATAGCTCTACCTCAAGATTTTGACTCGATGCTAAGCTCAAAATAGTGTGAATAGACAGCTTGCTACTTCCATCTTTCTAAACAAATCGCTATTTCGATCTTTCACGAGTTTAAAGACTACTTTACTTTTTCCCTTTGGAAGTTCAACCAACTCGTGCAATTTCTATAGAGATTCCATAATCTTCTTGCATAACTAATGAGAGAGCATCTCCTCAAGAATTTCTAGTTCCACATCGTCACTAACGAGGACACAATTTAAGAAAGAATACAACGACGATTCTACTATTTGCCTTTCTGATCACTTTTATGGTGTTGTATTTCACAAGTAGGGTGAGATCTTCCCGGAGGGGCAGATTTATGAAATCCATCTCCAACTTATTGAAAAGCCATGTGTCAAAAAACACGTATTGAAATTCATCCTTGGAAACCAAGAATGAAATGTGTGGAGAATTTTAGCAACTTCTCCCGTGGTTGGAGCCCACAACTCCTATTGTTATAAATAGAGATGTTCCTCTATTTCAACACACAAAAGTAGAATACGGAAGCAAAAGCTGAGAGCAATTCACATTCACAAACAGTAACAAAAAGCAATTTCTGAGAAAAAAAATATAGAGTGTAAGCGATATCATTGAGGGGTGTGTAGATCAAAAGAAAGCTGTTTCTTTTGAGTATAGTGGTAATGTGGTATGTTGAGTATTTTGCCCAATACTACAAGTGTAAACTCTTTACTATACTGATACGATTTTGCTCCTCTCCGGATGTGAGTTTTTACATTATTTGGAAGTGTTCTCCACGATAAAATCACAGTGTCTTTGCTACTCTTTTTTTTCTTGTCGATTAGTGTGTCTTGGTGCTCTAACTTTTGCTCATGTTATTCATCATATATATTTTTTGTAGGTTATTTTTCACACCAAGGCTGATGTTACAATGAGCATAAACTTCATTGGTCACTAGTGTAGAGAACTTGTCCCATGTTTGCATATTTGGGTCAATTAAAAATGACTTTAAATTTTCAATTCTATGGAGCAATCGATGATGGATTATAATAACTTCAGAAAATGATAGTACACGATACAAGTATGTTCTTCCACCAACTTTGTTACATGTCCTAAATACAGCTTATCGGCTCCTTTCTAAAACCCAATGACAAAGCTAGAAATGGGAAGAGGGGAATCACCAGATCATATGATGTCTAATTTGTCCATAGGTAGCTCCACATTTATAAGAATCGGCATTCTAGTGGAAGAACCGAAGTGTGCAAAACAAGACAAACGTAATATAAGATACAACAACAACAACAACAACCCAGTATATTCCCACAAGGTGGAGTTTGGGGAGGGTAATATGTAGACAGGCATTACCTCTACCCGAGAGGGCAGAGAGGCCGTTTCCAATCGCCCCTCGGCGCAGGGAAAAGAAAGGCAAACAAAAACAAAAACCGCATTAGTTATACCAGCATACATCGCAAAAAATTATCTAAACATAAGAGGCATAAATACCATAAATAAGCAGGTATGCATGCAATGATATTAAAACAGTAACTACCAGAAATGACTACCACAAGAGAACACAAACTAATCATCTATGGGCGTCCCTACCACACCTCACCCACCCCGAGAAAGGAGTACGAAAAATCTAGAAGTCCCTATCCTACAACCCTGATACTGACCTCCAGACTCATGTCCTCGGTAATCCGCATCCTGGCCATGTCCTGTCTAATTACCTCTCCCCAGTATCTCTTAGGCCTCCCTCTGCCTCGCCTCACACCAACCACCGCTAGCCGCTCACAACTCCTCACCGGGGCATCAGGGCTTCTCCTCCGCAAATGCCCGAACCGCCGAAGCCTCGCCTCTCGCATCTTCTCATCCACTGGGGCCACCCCCACCTTCTCCCGAATAACTTCATTCCTAATCTTATCTAACCTGGTGAGCCCGCACATCCACCTAAGCATCCTCATCTCCGCAACCATCATCCTCTCAACATGAGATTTCTTCACCGGCCAACACTCCGTCCCATACAGCATGGCAGGTCTAACCACAGCTCTATAAAACTTCCCCTTGAGTTTCTGTGGCACTTTCTTATCACACAAGACTCCTGAAGCAAGCCTCCACTTCGACCATCCCGCCGCTATACGGTGAGTGACATCCCCGTCTATCTCCCCGTCCCCCTGGATCACCGATCCAAGGTATCTAAAACTATCATTCTTGGCTATGGCCTGAGATCCAATCATCACGCTCCCTCCCACTTCGCTCGGCTCAGTGCTAAACTTGCACTCCAGATATTATGTCGTTGACCTGCTTAGTTTGAACCCCTTAGACTCGAGAGTCCGTCTCCATACCTCTAGCCTTTCGTTAACACCGACCCTCGTCTCGTCAACCAGGACTATATAAGACAGTAATGTATTATATAAGTTTAGATACTTGGTGATTCTTTTTCCTTTATTAAAAATGATTGGGATACCCTAAAAACAAGTTGGTAAGATAATTATGAAGAGTGAGCACTCCCCATATAGCAGTCATTCAAAATCATGTTACAAACGTCCACCATAGATGACAAAATCTTCAAGATAAAGTATGTCGCAGGAACACTGCAGTTGTCAGATTTAATTTCAGCAATATTCATAAGCTACCCCTAAGTCCTTAAAAACTCCCCCCTTTCCGCACCTATCTCCTCCCCATCCCCTTTTCCCAAATCACATATGAAAGGCTCTCTTTAACTTTGGAGGCTCATGCATCAGCCTCATCACATACAAAAGTAACAAGCAGTAAGAGTCTAAGACAGTGACTGGTAGGAGGTGAATTAAAGGAGGAATGAGGAAGGGCTATTTCCTTTGTTTGCTTAGCAGTACGAGGAATTTGAGATTACTGAAACAGTATTCTTCCCTTCAACATAAGTTTTTTCGATCCCTCCAGAATTAGAAGGAAAGAAGAAAATAAATCTTGTACTTTCTTTTTTAGCTGTACCAAACAGCCAGAGGAAAAGGCTAAATACTCCTGGAGTGCAAGTAAATTGGAAGGTTCGCCTCTACCTTCCTTCTTTCCCTTTGTAAAACAAAAGGTAGATACTAACAAAACATACACTCAATCACTTTCTATACATAACCCCTTCCAAACCAGCTCCAAGAATGCCAGTAAAAATACACTCGATAACTTTCTCGTCCAACATAACCCCTTCCAAACTAGCTCTAAGCATTTGTTCCCAAGGAAATTATACTTATTTAAAGTGGAGAACATAAGCAAGTTCCAAACAGAACATATGAAAAATATTCATCATCCCATGTCAAAAACGATATCTACTTTGGTAATTTTATATGCCAAGATTGATTGTTCACATGCTAATTTTTACATTTTTTAAATTCACAACTAAGATGAGGTATATAAAGAAGTGCCTATGAGTCCGTTCCAACTATTGATTGCATATAAAGACACTGAAATTACAATATCCTCCCCAAACTTGTCAAAGTTATTTTTAGAAGATCCGACATGGTTGAAGCAGCACTTTGGAAAGTCCGTGCAACATAGTTTCACGAGTTCCCTGCAATTCAGGACTTTGTGGAGAAGCTCAGTTTCAGTAGTTTAGACTTCGAATGTTTTCATAAGACAAAGATAGGATTAGCCTTTTGGTAGATGAACTTTACTTAACAACTAAGTCTTTAGCCAACAATTTGGAAGATCAAAAACCACACACTTTAAAAAGGAATAAAGAGAAACTTATGTTTCTTATTCAGTTTCCTCCATCTAAAGAGAGAAAAGTTCTAAACCTTCTCATTCTTCCTCTTGCATAAGCAAAACCCCTTCTCCAATTCTTTTTTTTTCCTTTTCTTTTATGGGTATCCTATTGAGTGGCTGAAATATAGAAACAGCCATTAAATGAGTCCAAATAGGTAAAGGAATCACAATCTTCAGAAAAAGTCAATGGTAGCAAATAATGTGTTCAACAAACAACACATAATCACTTAAACAGCCTGAATTCAACAAATTTTGAAGACAAAACAGAAACAGAAACTAAAGTAAACTAAAAAAACACGAACGGATAATTAAGAATCTGAATACATACCCCATGCAAGCCAGAAAGTGACTGATCCAAGCACTGAAAGAAGTGTTAATCATCATATATCTAAATATACAAGAATTATCCAATTGTTCTTCAAAGCTCCCAAATGAACCAGATCACTAAGACCAAAGCATAAAAATCCAATCTTTTTCTGCACCCAAAAAAAAAAAAAACCTTTTTCAGTTTCAAGAATCAGATTAATACAAAACAAAACTTTTTCCTTACCTTAGAGCAACCATAATATACCTATGGATAATAAATGCAACACACTAATTTATTATTAAAGATATAAATGGTAATGAAACTGAATTCCAAAAGGCTGTTTCTATACCTGAAAGAAACTGAGACTGGTGGCGCCCCTCTCTCTCTCTCACACACACACACTGTTTCTCTCTCTGCTTTATCTGTGGGTTTGATATTTCAATAGTGAACTAGGAAGTGAGGTGGCCTAGTTGGTAATAATTAGGTGTCTCATGTCTCTGAGGTTAAAATTTAAATTATTATCTTTATTATACTGAATGGTGTAATTCAGTGATTATTAATAAAATAAGTGGAGAATTATGAGATTTTAGGTTTAATCAGTGGATATAAAAATCTTGATTTTTTTTTAATCTGCTTTAAGCTTTGAATGAAAATAATAGCACAAATTGGACCAAACAGAATAGTTTATCTTTATCTTTGTGCGAATTATCATGTGTGCTTTGTGGTAAAGTGGTATTAATATGATTCGAAAAATCAAGAATCTGATGGGATGGGCCACGTGAATATGATGGTTAACTGAATGCAGTATTCAGTATTAATAGTTGATTGATTCTTTGTGGATTATACTATTTGTTTAGTTTATATCACTATGAGATTGGGAAATATATGGATACTGTTGAATTTTTTATTTTTTATTTTTTTATTCTTTTTAATAATTATGGTGTCCCAATTAGCTTACATGCACATATTAATTTTAGATATCCGGTCTCTCAATGAGGTACGGAATAATTCTATCTAAAAAACTTGGATGAATAGGAAAAAATCATATACTAATACTTCTACTTCCATAGGATTTGAACTTGAAACCGCATATTTTTAACCAACCTCATTAATTATTTGCTTACACCCTTGGGTGGATGTAGTGTTAGATTTCATTATTGACCAATGATAAATAAATGAACTAAAATTTGCCCCTTGCTAACATCCTTATTTTAAAATGTACATTTCATATACTAGTTGGTATTATAGTAGAGCGATGTTCATGCCAGAGCTAATGTTACATGTTAATAAGAGCGTATTACAGACTTAAAACAATACTCGAACAGTTAAAAATTATAGATGTAACTATTTGCAACAAATTTGTGTAGAAAATAAAACTACAATAACAAATAACTATAAAGAAAAAGGGATTTTATTAATAAACATCGTAGGTTACAACTCTGTTTATCCCTTGATTCTTCTCTTCGATTTATTTTACATGATTCGAGGGCCTTAACAGTGTATTTCTCAAACGTAGAATGATATGCATCTCCTTGATGTATTTGATGATCAGGAAGCATATAGCAAAACCCGTTTGGATCTTGAGTGTTGCTAGAAATTTGAGCAAGACATATTTGAGATGTCTTTGATCTCTTAATGAATATTCCAATAGTTTCATAGAATTTTGGAGATCTCAAATTTGATCTCTTTGTGTATATTCCGAAAGTTATGGAGTAGCTACCAAGTAACCCTAATAAAGTCCTAATATTTCAAAAATTCTTGAATTTAAGATTTATCTTGATATGTTAAACTTTAAGTCAGTAACATTTCATACTTCTATTTCATTTTGTCTTTATGGGTGTGTATTTTCTTGGGGGAGGCTTTTTCTATTTCCTTTTTGACTTTTTGGGGGTGAGGGTAGTTGGTGGATTTGAAATTGATATGGAAGACCTCGACCAAGAGAGGGTAATAATAACAAAACCAAAATGCTTTATGTAATTTATGAATATAAACTTGTTTCTACAATTTTTTGTCAAACATAACTGTACTGAAATTTGTTAATCTGATACAAACGAATAAATCTTCATACTTATCCATATTTCTCTCGAGTGAAACAAAAGGTTGTGAGTCATAGATAACAAAATACTTGTACTTTTACTTTGTGAATGATATTCTTTTCTAACAGAAATAAGTGACAATTTTCAAATGTATTCTTTTTAAATCATTTAGGTTTTTGGGCATGACAAAACCAGGTTAATGTGGCTTGTAGCACAGTACGGTAATCAAATCTCTCTATACTCTATAGTGGTTAAGAAAGAGAAAGAAAGGATATTAGTGTTCCCTTATCCGGATTAGTTTGTGCAAAATGTGTGAGTTATACTGAAGTCTGAACTAATGCACAATGTGTGAGTTATACTGAATATTCAGTAAATTATATAGCACGATGAAAATAATCAACTTCGCAAAAATCAACCAAAACAAAAGATGAACCATAGCGTAATATACAATTTCAAAACGTACGACAGTTGATTTACATTAATAAAGAACAATAATACTTTAATGGAGGATGATAGTTCCACAATCGACTATGAGACCATCTAATTATAAATAAGATACCAGAAGCAACTTTGACATAAGAAAAGGTCACAGTAAACCCCTTGACTGAGTTTTGAAAGGCATATGCCTTCATACTAATGTGATTTTCAACTATTGAAAAGTGACCAGAGAAACAGAGAGGTTCCGTAGAGATGTGAGGCGACTTGGACAGCTTCTATCTAATCCTAGAAAACGTACGAAACAACCGGGCTCCAGGTCCTGTCGGAGCCTTGGCCCCCGACTCACAAAACAAAGCTGAAATGTAGTAATCAAAATAATTAACATCCAATAATTCACCAAATAAGGACTCCAATAATGTTGACACAGTTATTGAAAGTTCAGTTCAGATCCACTGACAAGCAAAGTCCACCTTCACTATTCTACAACAAAATAAATATATAGGTTCTAAATAAATATATAGGTTCTAATTGCACAAGAAAATAACTTCCATTTATTGGTTTCGCGGTCCAACACTGTAACATTGTGTCTGCGCTCCATCGAATAGCTCAAGCCCAACAACCTGCTTTGATGGATAATTCATCGACCTTTTTTTCTTTGTCTGATGGACCAATCAAATAAATGAAAGTGAACGAAGTTGAGTTTCCACGGGAAAAGAAAAGAAAATGGAAATTCATCCTCTTTTTTTTCTTTTTCGATGGATAAATCAGTCTCATGCTCAATCGTAGTAGAAAGCAAGGGGGAGGGAGATATGCCTTGGTAATTAAAAACAAGAATAGAAGGTACTAGCACACTTATAGTTCATTGTAATTGTACTATCGCACATAACACATGTACTTAAGGGTATGATGGGTTAAGAGGAAAAAACAGAAAGTGAAACTGAGCAAAATTCAAGGACGCATCGATGTTTAGGAGTATCTGAGAGTTGCACTCTTTGTGATAAAATTTTACTGCTTACTGTTGAATAGAACGGAAACCAGACCCCTTTTCCACCAAGGTGTCACAGTTGGCTCAGTCTTCACAGGAACAAGAGAAGTCAGACCAGTGCGGATACCCTCAGTTACTGAAGTATCCTGTGTGACCCTCGTCATTACAGGCCTGAAGAGGTATCAGTGAAAAGACTTAGTAGTCTGGCAAATCTTTTTACTTAAGCCTGTACATAGCATAGTATAGCGGACTATATATTAAAAGATGGTTGGGCAATGCAAGAAAGTAACAGCTTCATCCAGCAGATAACATAACCGACATATTTCACAGAAAGGTATAACTCTTAAACATGGATTCCATGCACCACACTTACATCCAAAAATTACACAACTAATCAAGATAGCAACAGAAATTTAAAAGGAGAATTCTTGCAGCGGAAGGATATCAGGGACAAAGTCTCCTCCTTTCTTATTTTTTCACAAGTACACAAAAGCTCCTCTTTCTAAACGACTTCTATATATCAGACTAAAAAGTAGTTAAAAGGTACAGTTAGTTTCTCTTATTCCACATACTTAAGCGTAAACATCATGAGCTGTTTCAATATTTTTTTTGAGACTGGTAACAAGTGAGCTGTTTCAATATTTCAGAGGTTCTCTTTTTCTTCGAGCAACTAGTGGCAGCACTGTTACAGTTGGTTCATAAACAGTGTAAACCATCAGTGTAAACAATTTTTTTAGAGCAACTCTATCCATTTGACTTTATTATTTCGCCTGTTTATTTTAATCCATCCCAAAATTATGACTTAGTTTCTTAAAATTGCAAAGGCTGCCCACTTTTAAAAAGTCAATATAATATTTAATTCAAGTCAAAACCCAGCAGAAGTACAGAGACGATAATCAGAGTACAAGAGACTGTTCAAAAGTAAGGCCTTCTAATGTCAAATTCGCATCATAGTCTCATAATTATTTTTATTCTGGGAAATTGTGCAATGTGTGCTGCCCAGTGAGTCTCCCTTACGTGATCAGAAATCTGCCCTGCCGCAACATAATGTGAGAATATGAACCCAAAACTCTAATTGTTAAAAGAAAATTGAAATGCTATCCCAGCGCATTGCTGCATCCCCACTCAGCTAGGGCTTTGCCATCCCTACTATTGATGGATGGAAAGTCTCCCATGTAAATGTTATCTCCTATTCCTATCTATACTTGGCATATCTTTATTTTGGTTCATTCGAGACAAAATGAGATTCAAGTACTAGCAGATGTAGGTTTTTACCTAACAGCATTACTTTTAAATATTAAAAGAGAGAGTAAAGCCTTAGAATGCATACGTGGTCGATATGAGACCTTCGGAAGCAAATGTTGAATAGCCTTGTCTCTGTTTGTGCTTGGGATTAGCTGTGCATAGAACATATACACGCCCACGTCGCTTGACTGTGCGACAGAACTCGCACATCTTCTTCACTGATGCCCTAACCTTCATGGCTGTTAATGATCCAAACCACAAATGATGAGAAAATTATCCATGGCATGACTAGGAAATACTACAAGCATTCACCAAAGTAAGATTTTAACTTTTCATAAAATCAGAGTCAGCAAAACAACGAAAGGAACTACAAGCTTGGTTAGCACAAAATTTAGCTTGCTTTCTGCCTAAATTACAATTCCACAACTGCCAAAATTCACATGGGCCATTTTCATAACAGGTCTCTAAGGAACCATGCCATCCAATGATGGAATTCAGGAATGAAAGTCCATATATAGATCTTAATACTGAATATATCAAGTCCTGAAATCAAAATCCTTGAGAGTCTTCATGTTTCAATCCTCAAGCAAATAATTATTTCTAAATTCTTAAAAAGAAAATGAAGACTAAATAAGGGCACAAGTTGAAGGAGATAACAGTACCAAATATTCAACCAAAATAGTCAAAAGTGAAAAGCGCAAAAAAAAACAAAATCTGTTCAGGCTTCAAGCACAAGGCGAAATTAGAGCATGGACTTTAACACAAACACGCGCTAATGAAGGATATGTGTTTGTGTGAGGGGACAATGCAAGAAAAAAATAGACAAATAATGCTACTTGCACAAAAGAATTGAACTAACTAAAATTATGATAAACATTTGAAGTAAAAATTGTTGCGGAAGCCAAATGTATATAGTGTGAATGAGTCACAACTACTATACCAAAAATTATGGCAGCCACCAAATAATAAATAAGACAATAAAACAATAACAAAAGGAACACCAGAATTTACGAGGTACGGCTAATTTTGCCTACTCCTCGAACACAACCAATATTTTATTCTACTCCAAAAATACAAGTGAAATAATACTAAAGAGAGAAGATACAAATGCATTAAGAAGATAAGAAGACAAATGAGAGGTGTGTTTAAATCCTAAACATTAGACCTACTTTTATAAGGGAAAAATCCCAACAATTCTTCTTCCCAACCGATGTGGGAATGAAGACATTCAACAAATCACGACCTTAGCGAAATTCCACATCTTCAATTTTCTCTCAGTAACAAATTTTGGTTGTGTCTTCATCTTCAGTGTTAAACAATGTTGGAAAAGGCATGACCAGAAGAATTGTGTGAAATAAGTGAATTTATCCAGTTGAGGCATTCTTGATTGAATGAGACAAAACGATTCCCTCAATACGGTATAGGCTTGCTCCGCACATGTTACATCTGGGCCTTATATTGATATTCTTTTCAATTCATTTTTCAATTTCTTCGGTCCAAGATATTGCGTATAAAGAGAAAGATAGCCAGTCATCAAATCCAAATAATATTGAAACTTCACCGCAGTCACCACTTTTGTCAGCATATGAGCAGGACTCTCTGTAGTGTGAATTTTCTTCATCGTGACTCCACCATCGTCTTCCATTTGAGAAACATTCCCAGCATTTCATCTTTGCTCTTCATTGTATACACCCATACTTTTCGGGAAAAATCATCAACAAAGGTTACAAAATAGTGCTTCCCACCTAATGAAGGTGTTTTGGAAGGACCCCAAACATCAAAGTGTACATAATCCAAAATGCCTTTAGTATTATGGATCGCTTTACCAAATTTAACCCTTGTTAGTTTCCCTTTGACACAATGCTCGCAAAACTCCAAATTGCAAGGCTTTACCCCTTTCAACAATCCTTGATCTGATAGAGTTTTCAAGGATTTTCCTCCAGTATGTCCCAAGCGCATGTGTCATAGCCCGGACGTCACTGTTCCAATAACTGTACTACCACGATAGCGGTACATGTTATTGTTTTTCCGATTAGCCTTCATTACCACTAGTACACCAGAGGATATCACTCCATTTTCTGCAACAATTTTGAACCTTTCTGATTCTAGTGCTCCCACAGAGATGAGAATCTTCTTCAAATCCGATACATATCGAACATCTGTTAATGTTCTGATCATTCCATCATGGTTCCTTAATCATATTGAACCAATGCCATATGAGGCAAAAGGGCTGTTATCCGCTGTGTGGATGACTCCATATTCTCTTTCTTGAAATTCCACGAACTAGTCCTTGTTGGGACACATATGATAGCTACAAGTCGAGTCCATCAACCATATGTCTGATGACGTTGACGACTCTGTTGTAACTAATGAGAAGTCTGAATCATCGCAATCAGCTACATTTGAATCCATAATGTCTTTTCCATTGTTATGTTTGGCCTTATTCTTCAAATTTGGACAATCTTTCTTCCAGTGTCCCTTTTCTCGACAAAAGGCACATTCATCTTTGCTGGTTTAGATCTTACTTTCTTCGTCCTCGTTTGATTTTGAGGACGACCCCTCACAAATAGTGCTTCTCCTTCTCCGCCCTTCCATTTTTCTCGCTTTCTTTGTTCATAGTTGTACAAAGCCGAAGAAACTTCTCTGAGAGAAACTTCGTCATTTCCATGGAGTAGAGTAGTTTCAAAGTGCTCGTACTCAGCAGGAAGTAACGCCAACAATATCAAGGCCAAATCACCATTATCATAAGTTGTATCCATATTTTGCAAATCTGTGACCATCTATGGAGCCGATATCCATTACTAGAGCTGATCATCATGCTACTAGTATCGTATCTGCAAAAATGTCATCTTGTTGGCACCGAAGGCTCCACAATCTTTTCTTATTTTTGCAGGTTTTCAAAATAGTACGACAACAACTTGGTACATACATTTAGAGTATTCCTAAGCGAGCTTGATCGACGAGACATATCCTCACTTCGCGACATACGAGCGAGAACATAGTGCATCTCAGCCTTGCGACTTGGCAAGAAAGAGGCTTGGAGCTCGAGCGACCATACTTCATCGTTGGTGAGCAAGTGCGACATGTACCTTATCACATTGTTGCAGGTTGGCGAGGAAGGCCGCTGGAGTACGCTTTTCCAACTTTGGCGAGCAAGCACTTGGCGTGTCTCTACTGTTTTGAATTCATAGCCTTTCATACTTGCATTGAAAAAAAAACGTATCACGACCTGTGAATGTCCAAACTGCAATCCGCTTGGTCCTACGGAATCAAAACTTGCACCGCTGCCAATATGGATACAACTTATGATGACGAGAGACAGATTTGCAAAATATGGATACAACTTATGATGATGGTGACTTGGCCTTGATGTTGTTGGCGTCACTTCCTGACGAGTACGAGCACCTTGAAACTACTCTACTCCACGGAAATGACGAAGTTTCTCTCAGAGAAGTTTGTTCGGCTTTGTACAGCTATGAACAAAGAAAGCGAGAAAAACAGAAGGGCGGAGAAGGAGAAGCACTGTCCTCAAAATCAAATGAGGACAAGGAAAGGAAGATCTAAGTCAAAACCTAAACCCAGCAAAGATGAATGTGCCTTTTGTCGAGAAAAGGGAAACTGGAAGAAAGACTGTCCAAAATTGAAGAATAAGGCCAAACATAACAATGGAAAGGACATTATGGATTCAAATGTAGTCGATTGTGATGATTCAGATTTCTCATTAGTTACAACAGAGCCATCAACACCATCAGACATATGGTTGATGGATTCGGCTTGTAGCTATCATATGTGTCCCAACAGGGACTGGTTCGTGAAATTTCAAGAAGGAGAATATGGAATCATCCACACAGCGGATAACAATCCTCTTACCTCATATGGCATTGGTTCAATACAATTAAGGAATCATGATAGAATGATCAGAATATTAACAGATGTTCGATATGTATCGGATTTGAAGAAGAACCTCATCTCTGTGGGAGCACTAGAATCAAAA